>JAZHYW010022358.1:0-51832 GCA_037355805.1 Ixodes ricinus | reverse complement strand
CTATATCTTTTTTCTTTTTGAAATATAATTCCATAATATTTTGCGTCGCAAAACAGCGCGGGCAGGACGATCACTCCCTCATATATATATAGCCCTTCTATCCTGAGAATAGTGGGCGCTACATTCATTGCTGTGGAAATACTAGGGGCAGGTGCCGCGCGCCACTTCATGGGAGGAAACATGGCGGCCTAATATCTAGCTCATTGCTGCATTGTGCCGCCATGACTTTGCCAAGGGCTGTACGTTGCACGTGCCTCGTGCATCCACGCACGGTGCGCTACTTTTATAACATGAAGGGGCTTTTTTAGACTCTGTTCCGTGCACCATTTTTTCATTTCCGTAGCGCCCCCTAATTCGCTGGAACTTGCCAATGAGCTGCACGAACTTGATACTGGGAGCGAGCAATCGTTGAAGGCGTTGCCAAAGGGCTAAAAGACAAAAAAAGAAACGAAAACAAAGTAGGTGAAAGGGTTTATGCAGCCTAGAACTTAGTCTGCCTGAACGTGCGACTTGTCTCCCAACTGTAGATAAGAAATTTAGCCAGTGCAGAAAACCGCTAGCCTGTGATCTTGACGTGCATCACGCAGTAGTGATACACGACCGCACGCCGGGATGATGCTCATCCAGATCGAAACGGGCAGAGGTGGGGATTCAGGCCAGGATCCCTGGGTTCTGCAGCGCGAGCCTTCGCTCCTACGTGCTCTGAGGAGTCTGAGCTAGTGTGCGCTAGCCCACTCGGCCACCGATGCCCCCTCCAAACGGCTGAAGTAGAATATTGTCTGCGTGCTGCGCCTCTTTTTTGACTCAAGATTGATTGGTGGCGGTAGAGCCTGACTGACCGCCGCCAAGTAAACGCGTGTCGAACAGCCCCAAGTAAGAACTTTGCGCTACATATGTCTCTCGCCGTCCGTCCTCTGAGAGTCTCACATTCAACGTTTTAATGCCAAAGCATTAACTGTCCCATAGGAACGAACCTACTCATCAGCCTTTGAAGCCGCACCAAACGGCACCTAAACGCCCCTGTCATAATGGAGCGAAGCCTGTCGTCTGTAGCAGAAATCTGATGGATAGGCTTCCATTGGCTTGCGCGCGCTATAGTTTAAAGGAATGAGGCTCCCATTGGCTCTCGCGCGGCGTAGTTCCAAGGAACGCCACCAGAGAGGCCCTCTCCATGGCACGCAGCGGCCCGGCGGCCGGTAATAGCCGATTCACACGACGGACCAAATCGCGATTTTCGTCCGCAGACCGTGTCACCACGTGACCGTCACGTCACCGATTCCTGCGATCCCGCGCCTCGTCCGCAGACGCATGGACTGATAAAGTCGAGCGCCTTTTTTACTGGCGGATGTTTGGCGGGAGATTGACTTAAAAAGCGTTTCTAACAACGGTACAATCTTTTTTTTTTTTTCCTTTTTCGGACGATTAAAACAAAAATGGTGCATCGTTTTGTTCTGTGCGTTCGCTGGTTCATTTTGGCGCGCGATTCTTGGTTCTACGCGTGAAAGAAACTGCAGAAACGTTGTCCGGCTGACGCGACGCAGGTTCCGGCATACTCCTCCTCGTCCGTGTCAAGAAGATCCCGTCGAAACTCGTCTAGCACGCCGCGATAATTCTTACACGTCCGTTCAGGCTTTCGCCCAGCAAGACCTTGTGACTGTGGTGGGCTTGAGGGTTGTTTACGAGTGCAGAGTTCGTAAAGGCATCTCCAAACGCCCCTCCGCGAGCCCAGAACTTCGTCGCTTCTACGCCGAACCTTTCTCGAGCAAGACCATGCCTGTGTAACTGTCTGCCTTCGGGTTAGTAAAGCTAAAGGCGCTTCGCGCGAAGGCTATCACGGTGTTTTGTCTCGATCTGTACGTAACAGCGGCGTACGATTCTTTATCGGGGTAGCAAACGACGATTTCTTTCTTGGACAGCGGTGCCACTGTGCGATGTTGGAGTTTCACGGCACTGCTGGGTGGCGAACAGGTTAGGTCCGTCCTCGCTGGCGTCTGATCGTTGTCTCCCTCGTGTGGTGTGTGCTTGGGAAACGGACGAAACGCCCTTACAAAAATGATCACTGAGGTTCTAATGTATTCCATAAGAATATATTAGAAACTCAAAAGAAACTCATTGATGATTTTTTGTAAAGGGGCGGACATGTCGTCACGTGATCAATCCGTCCGCGGATTATTCCGTAGCGTGAATCGGCCTCAAGAGGGAATGCCTGGCCGCAGAGCCCGCACGGGCAAACTTCGGAGAGGCTGCACGGCTGAGCCAGCCGAGCCCAGCGCGGCGCGGCCATTTCATCAGAGCGCGCGCTCGGCCGCTGGCCGCTACCTCGGCAGTAGCGAAGCGTGGCCGTCCACGCCAGTACGCCGCAGACGAACTAAGGAGCGGAAGAGTGACGTTCATGCTTTCGGATTCATAACTAATAAAAAGTGCTTAGGTGTCTTGGAATTTTTTTTTTTTTTTTTCGTGTGAAGCGTGCGTTGTTTCGTCAAGTGGGGGGTCTAGAAACTTTGTATAAGTCAAAACTTGAAGCCGCCGATTAACTCGATGCTGATTGGCTGAGCCAGGGGAGGACGTCACACTGCCTAACTCGACTCTCGATTGACTGGTTCAGGTATGACGTCACGCACGAGGCCACGCGCACTCGACACTGATTGGCTGGTGATGGCGCAGTCATTCATGCGCCACCACTCGCCCGCCAGAAGGTGGTGAGGATGTCGCCGGAGAAACATATGCGGCTATGGAGGGTTTTGGAAAAACGCCAGGGTTTTAAAACCCGAGCTACACCCTGTTCTCCATTAAGCCGAGACGGAATGCCAAAGCCACAAGCGCGAGCTGGCCCGCGCTTCTGGCTTTGAGACGTGCATTTCTAGCGCGGGTGCTCGATCTGCGGAAGAACGCTTCAAAGCAGCGACCTCGAGCTCTCGTGCTTGTGGTATTGGCTTCAGTCTGCTATTGAGTGTAGAGTACATGCCACGAAGCCAGTCGCTAAACTTACCGATGAAGAGCGCCGAGAGCGTAGACGTCAATCCCAGTTTAGTCGGACTGAAAATGCGCCAAAGTAAACATGCCACACGTTTCACGTTCAACACAATTGCCCAGCAATTTGCTGTGCATTTTTACTTACGCGAATTTGTTTCTGTAGCTTTCAAACATTTAGTTCGCTTTTATTATTTAATTATTTTAGAATAGCACTTCCCACTTATTAATCTAGCCAGTTAAGGATTTTTTTTAACATTTTGCTTTATATTGAGTGATATGCAGGATGATTACGGGTCAGCCTATTTCTCTCTGGACAGAAGGGCACGGCAACAGAAGAGGTGGTGTTTCGAAACTCGTTCTTTCTAGCTTCGGAACGACTGAAAAGGGAGCGCCGAAAAAAGCATCAGTAAATAATGCTTGATCCCATGGCTTCATCCCGCCGCTTGAGTGGCCATGCAGAGCCATCGCGTCTGTTCTGCATAGCCGTGTTTCTTGATGGATTCGCGTACCCACCCTGCTCCAGTGACAGGATAACTTTTCTTCCGTTGCCGGTCGTCAGCTCTGGCGATCGTAGTGACGACGATGATAGCTGTAGCCGGCCTTGTTCTATTCTCGGCTGACTCGGGGTGAGACTTCGCGGCTGCTTTCCGTGTCACTCGCGCACGTGCAACTTGTCTTGAGCCGCCGGCGAGCGGGTGTCTCGCTCCTCCTCTCTCTCTGCCTTGTACCCGAATGCGACAGTGGGTTGGCTGTCTCTGCCGCGTCTTTGTATCTGCTGCCGCGGCACTTGGGATGAACAAGCAGAGAAAAGCGAGTTCAAATGTCGCCGCGGCCTTTTAGTTTCACGCGGGTGTCTACGAGGGGGACGCCTTGCCACACGGACGTGGGGCAGTGCGTGTGGGCGTCCCTTTGTGTCGGTGTGTCTCTGCCTTTCTCAATGACACAAAAGTCCTTTCGTTGGGTACAAAGCAATTCGGGTTGTTGGTGGCGTTCTTCAATGGTGTTGGCGGTTGCTAGGCGGTTTTATGGGCGTAACTTTGACCCGACAAGCAAGCTGGTTAGAACAAAGGGACTTTAGTGGTAGGAGCGTAATTCGCTTGACTTGCATCGAGGCCTTCTCCGCATAAGCAAGCTCTTTCGTTCGTTTCCCATTCATCTCTGAAAACGATCTGAAGGCTGGAAGGAAACGACCGCTCGTACTCGCCCCTCGCCTGTCATCGTCAGAGCTCCGAGTAGTTTCTTGACTTGTTCGTCAGTTCTAAGTTTATCTTGTCTTCAACTGACAGACGGCAGAAGGTGATCTGTATCAATCTTCCATAATAGAGCTAAAAGCACCTCGCCAACTTGGGGCTTTCGGCTGTTGTAATGCATCCACAATGTATAGTTGAAGCCTCTCACCGTCACACTTTTCACTTCTACCGCTTCTTCTGTCCGTGTAACCAGGTGTAACATTGGCGGCTGCGAACCAAATCTGTATTCATACATATTGCGTTCTTGAAAATCTCAGATCGTACGAATATCGTGAACGTCGCGTCGACAGGGGCATCGTTGCGGGTACGGCAAGCCGTCTCGTCTCGAACGACTGTTGTCCTTCGCTGATGCCTCATATGCACCTTTGACCAACCAGAGGACAGGCTTGCCCCGCGCGCGTAGATGTCAGTCGAAATTCAGTTCATCCCACTGCATTTGTAAAACCGATTGTAAGATCACCTTTACAAAGTTAAACGGTAAAACACGCAAATCTCACAATACCTAGTGTTTACAAAGCCACAGCCCACAGTGCAGTTCCGCAGCCCAACCCGCCCATGTTCGTCGGCTTGGAAAACGACCAAAGCGCGCCATACGTACGGATGCTTCTTTGTTTATCTTCCGCGTTTCGAGCATGCGGTCCGTGACGATTATCCCTACGGCATTGCTCGCTTTGTCGAAGTCTTTGACACTGATCGCAGCAGCGATGAGAGTCATTGTTACCAAGATATGTTGGAAGCTGTTCATTTTGACTGCGACCCGCTGGCGACCAGCTCCAGCGCGACGGTGAGTCACGGACGAACTCGCCGTGGTGGCCGACGTCCAGGACAATCTCAGGTGCATGCAGAGTTGAAGGTCAAGGGGCCGGGCGAGAGCGAGAATAGCATGACCAAACTTGTGTGGGCCACGATTTTGATGTGGTTCTTTGATTCTCAGTTCAGAGGCCAGATTCACGAAGAGCTTCTTTTACGACAACTTAGCTAAGACATTCGTAAGTTAAGAACATCGTAAGAAGAGGAGAAATCGGTATTCACAAACGCGTTCTTAAGTGAGAGGAGGAAAGCGACGTTCTCGTACGGAAAAACTAGAACTTCCTGTGTACCGCAAGCTCCCGATTCCCGCGACAACGGGCTGTTGCTATGGCGACGGCGTCTTCGGCAACACGAACGACCAATCGGAGAGCTGGGCATGGTTCGGAGCAGTTCGGAGCACGTGGATTTTTAATAACAAACACAGGCGGCCTTTCCGCCACCGCTTGTCGGGGGTTCGTGTCCGTGCAGTGATATGTCGACGGTAACACGATTTAAATAATGATTGAAAACCTGAGACTGTGGTTTTGAAAACGGAAACTCGTTAATGCCGAGGCCGGGATAATCCGCCTTCGTTGACTGCTACGAACTCGATCACTACGAAGTCAACACAACTGTCATCGTTGCCAAAACAAGACCCGTGCCAGTCGTTTGCAAAGCGGCGTAAATAGAAACAAATCGCCGCGACAGCTCCGGAGCTGTCGTAGGATTCCATAGTGACCTGCGCAAAAGTTACGATAATTTCGTTTCGTGAATACGAATTTGTTCTTAAGTTTTGTCCTACGCACATTTTTGGCGTAAGATCGTTTCGTGAATATGTCCTCAGTTTCGCATGAATTTTCCCTGAGAGGAGAAGAAGCAACAAGAGCACGCTCTGCTCATTGTCGTCGCCGGCAGATAAAGAGAGAAAGGAAGAAGACGCGGGATGTCCCGCGCCTGCATTTGCATCGGTGCTCGCAGGCACTTCGAACATGGGCCCGGCTCCAATATTGAGCCTGCGCGAAAGTGCGCGGACGGCGCGAGAGGAGGAGAGAGGGAGGAGGCACGAAGGGGTATGCCCACTCTGGCTGTTTGTTCCGGTCGCGACGTGCCCTTTTACTAAGGGTCCGGCGGTGGTTCCAGCTTTTATGGGAAATGTCCCCGGGATGTGTTCCGCTCCGTGTTTTGCCGTGTTCCGGCGCAGGCGCTGCCGTCGCTTCTTCGTGCTTTTCTTGCGAGCTGGCTGGAACAGCGCGGTCCCCGGCTGCGTCGAACTTCCACTGCGCGGGCCGTGGGCTGACACGGCTGCGACGCAGCCTGCTGGACTTTATTCGCGCAACCATTTCTGTCTAGTTCGTTATCCTGTTGTTATTCTTGCGCACGTTAGGCAACCTCATTAAAATGCTCCTGGGAAGAACCGCAAAAAGGTGGCTTTCCTTCGTTTACGTGCGGATTTTACTCCACCACCACATGCTAACTCGGACATCTGGCCATGGGCGGACGGACTTGGCATTTTGCCGCCCTAGGCAGTTTCAGGAAGTGTCGCCCCACACCTTTTCTTTTCCTCCTGATCATCGGAAACATATGTGCATATACTTCTTGAAATTGTTCCTGTTGGCACTTTTATATAGGGTCGCCGAAAATCGTCTCTCTTATCTTAACAGCTCTCACAGACCTTTCCAAATTGTCGCTCCTCAGAAAACTGCGACCATAATTCGATGTCCACATTGTCGAGACTGTGCGTTTTCTTTTAGTCTTAGGATACTGGTCATGCTGGTTCGCAAACTTCGCACACAAACTCATTTGGTGTCCCCTTTGTTCCTCTCATTTAAACCCCCAGTTTCAAAACTACAACGACCAAAAAGGCATTCGCCACGAGCTCTCTTCCAAACAAGCCAGAAGCTGCTGGACCTTTCTGCCCATTTTAAAGTTGCCTTTCGAAGAGGCTGTTTGACGAGGAATCTGACTTGGGAGTTGATGTAAGTGTACAGACGCCTTGATGCCTGCAAATTGGAGTCGGCGTTTTGTAAATTCTGCGTCACCACGAAATCTCGATCTACATTATCGATGGTATTTGCTTCTCTGGAAAGGTTGCATGTTGCCTGACTGTCGTGTCTAGTTAAGACCGAATCCGAGAAGTGGATCTTTCTTTCGTGCCTTTGCAATGTTCAACTACCTAGAATCGTTTGTTTTTAATGCTCAGTTTTGAGGCGTTTCTTTTCGGCTCGAGCGGCGTCGCCGTCGACGTAACCGCTCGTTGCATCATGGGACGTTTCCCATGACGACGTCACCATGACATCACGTGTGACGATCACGAGGGCAAAATACCCTGCTAAATTTTTCCCGCTAAATTTAGCGGAAAATTTCCCGCTAAATTTAGCGGAAATATTTTCCCACTAAATTTATCAGAAAATTTCCCGCAACATTTAGCGGGAAATTTTGCCCGCTAAATTTAACGGAAAATTTCCCGCTAAGTTTAGCAGAAAAATATTACCCCCGTGACGTCACGCGACGTCACACGTGACCCTCCATTACGTACGCTCTTCTCCTCCTCCCCAAGAGCTGCGTTCCAGTTCGGCATTACAGATGAATGTAAACGTCTTTCGTTTTGTTTTTTTTTACCTTGCGCACTGTATTGAAAGGAAAAAGACAGCATTGTTACTACTTCGATGAACGACACAATAGACCTATTGTTGTCTTACCCAAGCATCAAGAGAATGCAAGGAGATTGGTGTTCACGCGCCGCACGTGCTGGCCTCAGCAGTAGTAACTTTTCCAAAGCGAAAACCTAAAACAAATGGCATCTTGCACGCGCGTTCGTCAATGCTTTCTTTGGTTACTACTTCGAATCTTTTATACAGGAAAGGCGTGCGCGTGTGGCGCGTGGAACACCATCCCTGCATTCTCCTTGATGCTCGGGTAAGACAGCAAATGATTCTATTGCTGAAGTACGCGGATAAAAGGAAGTGTCTACCACAAGCAATAATTCAATTGTTATTGTTGTTTTTTTGTTACAATGCATCGTTCTCTCTCCCTCCTTTCTTTGCGTCTACCCTCTCATTCATTTCCCATAATTTAATTTGGAGTATCGTTCATTTATATTATGCCGCCGTCAAGACCATTGCCGCGTCGCACTGTCCGATGTTTCACGCGCAAAGTCTCGTTTCCTCTTCTTTTTTCAAACTTGGAGCTGACACGACGCTTGACCGCTAAGCCAAACTGGAGCTGACACAACGCGCGTGGCTGCAAAATGTTGCCAACTAAAAAAATAAATAAAAAAATGCTAAAGAATTCCCCAAAAAACACCGCAAAAAAAAAACACAAAATCTGAAGTGCAGGGCAAAAACTACTTTTTAACACTGTTTAACTGCTATACTGAGTCTAAAAACAGCCCATTAAATAACAGAACCCTTAAAAGAAGCTACTACTGTTTCATCTGCACAGTGCTTCCATCCAGAGAACGATGTCCACACACCGTTACTAGGTGTCTTGTCTAGCAATAGCTGCCAAGATACATTTTGATAGTTCCGATATTTTGTGCAATGTTTTGGTAGCAGTTCCGAGCTTCAGTGACCAAATTTACATGCTTTGCAAGTCAGGTTCTCCACTAGAAGCTACCTGACTCGTCTGACGTCGCTTAATTTGAACTTCCAGTAACCAGTCTCCGAAATTTAGAGCCCTATCCCCCCCAACCCCCTCCCCGTTCCCGTTTTTTTTAACTGGTGTGCATAGTTTATTGGGCATGTCATCTGGCCAGACTTGTACCGCCCGCATTACAAGTAATGAAATTACTTGTAATCGATTACTTTTCGAAGTAATTTTGTAATCAGTTGATTACTTTTATTAGGCAGTAATCGCAAGAGTAATCTGATTACTTTTTGAAGTAATAAAAATTACTTCTAACCGTTACTACTTTTCTACAAGGTAGAACCCCCCCCCTCCCCCCCCTTTTTTTTCTGAAATGACAAAAATAAAATATTGCTTCTTTTTCGAACAGAAAAAAAAAAAATGCGGATCTGTAGGAAACGAGTTAGACCCCTTTGTATGTATAGTTTCTGTGGAATGTCCGTTTTTTCTTTCGAGCTGGGACTGGGATTGGGAAGCCCCAGGAAAGCCCCAGTGCGTGACAAAGGCCATTCAGGGCGAAGTTTCGAGGGAGCAGAATGTAGCTATGTAAGTCCTTCGTTCAAACTAACCCCCTCACGCACACACACACAGAAATAAAAAAAAAACAATCCTGCTTACGGTACCTACTGCAGCTCGTAGAAGAACCAGAACCGACGAATGTCTAAAGTGGATGCAAAATATAACAAAGCCAGTTCAAATACACGTCAAGATCCCGTATTTCCCCTACGTGGTCTTTGTGACAAGCAAAGTTTCGAGGTTGTAAGTAGTTCATTGTTATGAGCGCTAAAGATGTAAGTCTTCACACAATAAAGTAATCGGAAAAGTAACGGTTACTTCTTAAAGTAATGTCCAATTACTTCTGCTGTCGAGTAATCAAGTAATATAATCGAATACTTTCTAGCCAAGAGTAATAGTAATTGTAATCGATTACTTTTTTTAGTAACGTGTACAAGACTGCATCTGGCAGACTTGGAAAACGAATTCATACATTGACGCACACATCAGTTCAAAGCATGTTTAAGTGTTTACCACGGTACCATCTTACTGAAAACAATTCTGTTGAAATTAAGCAAAAATAACGACCCCATGAATAACTTACCACAGAAATTATGCTATTTACGATTCATATTGTAAACTAGATAACAGAAAAAAAAACGCTACCATGATTTGAAAATTGCTAAAACCTCTCCAACCGCAAAACGGCAATTTCTCTCGCTAGACAACTTAGAAAACCGCTAAATTAGCAACCCTGGTGGCTGCGCTTAACGATTTTTTTTTTCTTTTAGGCGAACCGCGCTATTTTCGTGTGTGCTTTCCTTTTCTGTGTTTTGCTATGGCGGTTTGTCTTAGAGACGTAAAGACCCAGTCATCGCTTTTGGCGTTTTGTGCACAGGACTAGATTGCCCATGAATCGACGGAACTATTGCTATCCTCAGAAATGTTTTGCCGTCTCCAAATATTCGGCAGCCCTAGGCAGCTGCCTACTCTGCCTTTTGACAAATCCCCCTGTCTCCAACACCCCGCGTCGCAGGATGACGAATATGCAGAAGCCTACTTTAGCCCGCGATGTTACTTAATTGCAGATTCTCGCCACGCTATCACCACCGAACACCCCCTAGCATCAAGGAATCCGGTAGATGATGAAAATGAATTGTGAGCGACGGAATCCTCAGTGGCGAAGGTCTGACGTCTGATTGTTCAGACGACGAGGTTGTAACTGTGCGGATGTTCTCGTTGCGACGAAGCGACGACGTCTATTTATTATTGTTGATCTTAGGTGCGTGTGAATTAAAAGGACGTTGCAGTGCATGGTGTCCGGCGGAATGCGGGTGTACAAAGGTGTCTGCGGCGTGCAGGAGTGTGGCGATGGGGACGCGCGTGACCCAGGCGACGCCCCTGCACTTCACGGACAAGTCTCAGGCCGGCGTGGCTCGGCTGCTGGACGACCTGCACCGGCTCATGGACGACCGGGACTCGGCGGACGTGGTCTTCCTGGTCGGACGAGAGAGGTGCCCATCTACGCCCACTGCCTCATTCTGCGCGCCAGGTCGGTCCCCGCCTTTTCTTCCTCGAGGTTCCTTCATTGAGTTGCTTGGTAGAGCATTCCTTCCCCGTTTGACCTCCGATCGGCTGGCTTCTGGCACCGTGACTCGTGACGGGTACCACAGCCAAGAGGAGAAAATCCCCAGACTCGGAGCAAACTACAGAACCCACAAAGCAACGGAACCGATGGACAAGTTAGGGTACATACATTTAGAGAGAGAACAGAAACGAACGTACATGAATTTCTCTTTTCTCCCTAAATGTAGGTATCGTATACAGGTGTCACGGTTCGGCCGGAGACGGGTCGCAAGTGGAATGAAGAGAACGCCGAGCGGCAGAGAAGTTGCTACATTCTATTTACAAAATACAAATACAAAAAAGGGCCAAGTCAGGAAAATAATTACAACAAAACAAATACAAAAGAACTAGGTTTAACTATGTAGTTCAATGACGGGCAAAGAGGAGTCCCCAGTCCCTCACATAGAATGCCCCCGGTAGTTCGTTGCGTGGACGAACCGCGAAGAGGTGCAGCTCACCGCAGTCACCTCGAATCCTGCAGGATTGGGAAGTGAAGAGTTGCCGTTGCAGTGTCGCGTGTTATTTCTGGAGCTAAACAGTGACAATTGTGACTGGTCGTCGGAAAGCTCAGTCGGCTGAGGCGTTGGTGGTCTTGTCAAGTTCGAACAGCGGCCATTTTGAATAACCGACCGTCTCGGGCGAATCGGTGGGTCGCTCCAGAAATGCGAGTCCATCTTCCGCTCGTCGATTCGGAGCGGGTCCTACGGAGCAAAATGTTGCCTCCCTCGCAGATTTTGGAAAGACACTCCGAATCTACCAGTGGAATTCATCATTAGGGTAGTAGATGATCTCCCGAAAGCTTTCATTATGGTTCCATCAGTTGCGACGCGAGTCTCTGTAATGTACACTTTTCTTATGTTTTTATTTGTGCCGGTGCGCATCGGCAATTTAAAACCACGACACTGGGGCATTTCTAGAGCGTAGCGCTCACACATTTGCTCGCTGGAGAACCAAGAGTCGTCGCGCAACCACCCAAACACAAGTTAAATATAGGACAACCGGAAGTATTTCTCCCTCCCTGTAGTCGTGGCCGGAAGTGGCGCGAATGCCCTGCTATACGCCAAGCCGTTCACCATGACTTTGACCAGAATTAGGAGCTTTCCTCGAGACACTTAGAAGAAGTCAGTTTTACTAGCTGTGTCCAACTTTTAGGCCTCTTTTTTTTTAACTTGTAACTTCTTTAATGTGTTTAAAATATGGTATATACCATTTTAAAGGTGCTTATAAAAGGAAGTACACCACGACCAGTTCATAAGAAAAACAAAATGCATAGATGTGTACCATTTTAAAGGTGCCTGTAAAAGTAATTACACCGCGACGGGTTCATAAAAAAGAAGAAAAAAAGCATGGATGTAGGGTTTTTTGATAGACAAAACATATATCCGAAAATAATAATAATAACCCTCGGTGTTAAATAACGTTTTAAAATTCTTCGTGAAAAAAAAAAAAAGTTTTTTTTCTTTCTGCGTGCAAGTGTTATAGTTTCTCCATCCAGCATCATGCCTCCAAAGAGTTTCCCGAGACAGACAGGCGAAGAATTCCTTTAAAACGGATTGATCCTTGGAGGGCACGACCGAAAGAAAGCCGCGCCTTCGGTTGGCGTACGGACATACGACAGCGGCTTCTTCCCTCTAGGTTGCGCGTTTATCGTCACCAGCCAGGGCGGCGTTGCCCGGTGCAGAGAATACGTCGCTGTCAAAGAGACGCGAGCTTCTCCGCACTACACGCGAGCGTGACGTTGGGTTCACTGCTCTCGCTGGCGTCTATCGCCATTCAAGCTCCCGCGCTTCGGCTTTTCCGGAGGCGCTGTCGTTATTGTTGTTGTTTCAATATCTGTCGTCTCTCTCGAAAAACTGATTGTCGTCGACGTCTTGGATGGATTTCTTTTTCTTTCGTCTTTAGACCGGCCTGGCGCCGCCATTCCCGAGTTATGCTTCGCTCGTTGCAAAGAAAGGAAGCGACATTAAAAAGGAAAAAAAAAAAATGTATATATAAGAGAGCAATGACGACAGCCGTCTTTCTGAGGCTTTCGGCTGAAAGCGCGCGTGGCTCGACGCTGATTTTGCATTTGTAGGGAAAGGCTTAGCGGCGGGAGCGTACGCGGGGAACGAAACTGCGAGCGTCGCCTTCCTCTCGCGTCGGTCTCGACTGCACCATTGTGAAAACGGGGGAACCGGTCGTGAAAAATCGGGTGCCTGGTTCGGACGGCGTGGGTGCTGAGACAAAGCCAGAAGCGGGGGAGCGAGCGGCCTGATTAATTGCGCCGAAAGCAATGCGTCACTGTCGGCGCCCGTCGCGGCTCTCCTGGTCCGCTGGCTGCGGGCCCCGGCTCCGGTCCGGGTTTTGCGCGCGCGACCGCTGGCTCGGAACGCCGTCCCCGCGAGAGCGAGAAGCGGGACTCGCCGCGGAGGAATACTCGGCACATCGGATCCCGATTGATTCCGCCCGCGGCAAGATGGCACTAGCCGGTGGCCCCGAGCCGCTCCATTGGCGCGTCTCCGGCAGCAGCCATCTAATTAATCCTCGATCCGTGTTGTGGAGCGCAGGAACGGTTAAGTGTCGCCCGGCCACACGCACCGTGGACGCTCGTCTGGGGCCTCCCGCTGATGTCGGCGCTTTTCTTGCACCTCGCGCTCATTTGGGCCTCTTGTTCTCGTGGGGGGCTTCGTTGTAAAGGCCGCCCCTTTGTCGCTCACCTCAGGCAACATTAGCGTGTTCTCCGAACAGTCTCACAAGAGTTCCTGGGTTTATAGTGTACCCGTGATGCGATGTCGTTAGTGAATTAGGGAGTTTTCATCGACCGCCCTCGAATCAGGGATGCGGGAGCCGCGTTATATAAGGACGCGGGCATCTGCTCATTATGTTTAAATAACTCCCAAGTTTTTTTTTTTTTTTAATTTTGAGCGAGAAATGGTGGAAATAGCATGTAATGACGTCACAAAGTGAGCCGATTTGGAAATTCACTCCAAGGAATTTGTTGTGATCGTGGCTACAAATAACGCGATAGGTTGTTCATTTTGAAAAGCTTGTCAGGAAGAAAGATTCTGAGCTGCTGTGTATTGTGGCAACCAGTATTGGTATAAAATAACTAGTAGAGGAGGACCGTTTGTGGTTAGATATTTGAGATTTTCGTAAGAAATGTAGATACAGGTATTTGAAATTCCCGCAAAAATACATTGCATTCCTCTGATCTTCCAAGCTAAGGGAAATCATGTTAAATTTCCAGTTTTGTCAAGTTTTTGATGCATAAAACACTGTTTCGCACAGGGGAATCGATTATTACTCCACAGTTTAACCAATCCATTATTTCACGATAAAAGTGAGAAAAAAAGACAAAAAAAAAAAGACGCAGGCAAGCTGGTTAACTAAGGCTATAATGAAAAACACAAAACTAGAAGAAATAAAAAAGACTACACGCACACGCACACCGTCTTAAAGGCAACTAATGATTTTATTGCACATCGTCAGATATATACAATCATCCACTCTCCGCGAAGGTTATCAACCTTCCAGAAGCAGATTTAGGGGGGGGGGGGGGGTTAATAAAATTATTGATATACAACAGCCAATATTTTAGTTTTTGGGGACATAGCAAGTATTGGGTCAATAAAATGGATCTGGGCAACGTTTCGACTGCAACGTCATATCTCAGCCCGCATGGGCGTGACATGATTGTCCCGCATGGACGACATGCCTGTCCCGCCTGTGGTGGACGTGGCGGCATGCTTGGGGAGCGGAGACAAGCTCACAGTAGAAAAGCTCACTTTCGATCTGTGAACCTAGCATTGACTCAACTGAAATACGTTCACTCAACTGAAGTATGTTCGGATGCCATACGTGCATGCGGTCGTTCTGCATTTCACTAACGAGTAATTCACTTTTAAGTATACCTTAATTATACAGAATGGGTTGCACGGCAAAACTAAAAGAAAAAAGAAAATCTATAAGCGGGTTCTACATTCCCAAAACTTCACATTACCACATTTAAGAACGTACGCGTTTAATATTCTAAGCTCTTCCAATGAGCAACTGAAAAAGCAATTAAGATTTACTGTAATCCGGCTACGTCACAATTAAATATTGCAACACTCACGCGAAAACGGTCGACGTAAAAAGGGAACGAGGGCTGCAGCGAAGCGCCTTGCTTTGACATGTATACCGGCTGCATGGGACACGCCTGTAGATTTAGTTCCACTGCTGCTCCTAAAATGTTCAACTCAGTCCAAGAATACAGGAACAAATTGTTCACTTCGCAACATAAACGTTGAATGGATAAAGGCTGCCTTGCATAAAAATTTAATTCCGGGTGAGCTTTCTCCGGGTCTGTCTAAAGACGTGCGAACTTTTCTCCGGACACGCACAAAAGTAGATGAGCTTTTCTCCGGTGAGCCTAGTGCCACTAAATAAGCTACGCTTCAGAGTGACGACACTTGGCCATATTGTGGCTTAAAATCATGGTTGCCGGTTATCTGAAGCTTTATCTGAAATAACAGGAAACGCTTTTCCGCCGTCCACAAATGTTTAAACAGTTCGCTACAAAGCAAAGCAATATTACACGACCTTCCTAACGCCGAATCTAATGCTGAGGAAGTCGTACTTTTGAATCATGACGATCGGCAGTTGCGTCTGCTCTGCACAAGACCCAAAATGGCGGCGCCCATAACAATGTCGGGGAACGGAGTGCCGATACTCTAAGCGCAGCTCATTTAGTGGCTCTAGGTGAACCTATTGAGATGATGTTCTTGCTGAATGGACGAAAAAGAAGGCGACGCAAGAAGCACGAAGAGAACGGCGCGAGTGATTCCGGGAGGGGCAGCCAGCGACCGACAGCCAGGCCAGGGCGCTCGGATAAGCGGCCCGAACCAGGACTGGGTTGCAAGTCCCTAACAGCCAGAAACACATCCGTTCGGAGAAAGCCAGAGTCGCCGACACAGCCGCCCGTCAATTCAAGCTCCAATCGAACTGAAGTCCCAGAACACCCGACGCTGCACCGTGAGCCTCCAACCTTCGTTCTCTCTCCGGCAAACAGAAACATGAAGGCGGATGTGTAAACAGGGACACCTCCGCCGGAAGCAACCAAACTGAACACTGCCACTTCTGCTGTAAATAGTTTGTTTTTATTTATCTTATTTTATGTTCTATGATGAACTTCTTTTTTATGATTACAAATGGCTCAAATTCGATTTGGTCTCGTCTTCGATTATCTTACCATATTAATTTAACTCGAACTAACGAACCTCGTGACTCCTATCTCGAGTGAGCTTTTCTCCGGTGGTTTTTCTTCCGGTGAGCGTTTCTCCGGGATTCGCCATGGTTATATTGTCTTACGCCTGCTATATCGTAGCGTTAATCTGTATGTCGGCTACTGCTTCGATGATATTATGGAACGTTATAACAACACCCGGCATTAAGTATTGCTAATATTGATTTACACCGTCTTATAGCTCTTTTTGTTCACGATTTATCTGTTCACCATGCGTGTTCTTGGCAATCTTTATCGACGTCTGAAATATATCATAGTAATTTATATATACCTGTATGTACATTAAGACGAGATAAAACGAATACCCAAATAAATAAAAACTAAGCAAATTTAGACGTGGAATCTCAACCCTGGTGGCATTATCTCGTTTAGGTGTAATTCGTAAGACGCTTTAAGATTCACGAACAATTTCAAATGAAGCCAATTAAACAAAGATTCACGGAGTCAGCGTCCGTGATGAGGTGGAACTATGCTGACAAACTTTCCATAGATTATTAGCACGCCTTTATTCATTCCGTGATCATCTATACAAAACGTAGTCTCCCGTATACCTTCGTCGCTCTTCCCCTCCGTCGACTGCTGGAGTATCGAGCCCTGCCGCCTTCCGTCATCTTCAAGGAGACGAAGTGCGTCCCTCGTGCCGAGAATGTTCCATATTTTCCCATATCCATATACAAGAAGAACGAGAAGTGATTGGGCCGGCGAGAACACCGCCAAGATTCGAGGGCTTTTAAGCTTCCTATCGCGACTGTATACTGAAAAACAAGAAAATATTGGGCACGTGCCCCTATTTGTTTGAAAGAATCGCGACTGAGATATCATATTTCGGTCGTTTCATAATCAAAACGAATCGTCTCGACTCGAAACGTTGGGGATCTTGATTTTCCCTGCTGGAGTATTGCCCCGTGTGATCGTGCTGACAGTCGGTTCCAAGGGGGTCGAGGGGGTAAGGCAGGTAAAGGGGGGGGGGGCAATATTTATATATCGCAGTCTCTTACCTCCTGAGCTTTTCGCGTAGTTCCTGAGATTGTCCGATTTCTGAGTGTTTTATCTGCGGGTTCGTCTCTCAAGTGATGTCATCTCTTTCTTATTTGACTGGAATGATGATCAACTGCTTGATTATTAGCCTGTGATTTAGTTTTCGAGGTTTTAAGAATAGTGTCGCCCCTGGTTGCACTTCCTCAAATACATGTATTGGCGGCAATTGGCAGCGTGCGGCACCTAAAGGGGAGAGCCGCATTGGCATCTGCTTGGCAGCGCTACCAACAACAACGTCCGCGTTACGTCGCCTAGTGAAGCGCTGCCCGCTCCGACCTCTCCTAATGCGGCCGCTGCGTCTTGGCGGCGACTGCGCCTTCCCGCGGTAGTGATTCTCGATCTCGTTCCGGAGTGAAGGTTTTGCACCTTGACATTCGCCAACCTACCCGCGTCAAGCGTTGCTCTTTGCGTGTTCTCGCGTCCTTCGACCCCCAGGAGTTGCTCGGAGCTAATCATGTCCCCCGCAGTTGTAAGCGGCAACGACGGCAACTCACCGCCATGTTTTTCGTGTATCACGCTGGAATGTTCCTCCAGAAGCACTTGTGTGTTCGACGGTGGGGAAGTCACTACGGGACGACATTCACCCGCGCCACTAATTCATAAAATCTACATGAGAAGCATTCCTCGCTCCACTTATTATCAGATCTCTCTTCGCTGGCCAGCGGATCGAGTAGACGTACTGGGGTTGAGATGATCGCTGCGGTTATCACCAGCGCAATGAGTGCATCTGTGCTGTCAATTTACAGGTATTGTGTAAAAAAGAATGATGGCAAATCGCTAAGCAATAGTGTTGCATACGTGAATCGTTCTAGCATCACAAATGTCTAGCGATACTCTTCCAGACGCCTAAGTTCACAGCGCTCTTCATGAGATAGTTTAACGCGAACCATGTGTACACTCGGTAGTTGTTCCTAGAATGAAGCGATACTACCGCTAATTGGGCTGATAAACTCTTCAATAGCCTTCCATACTCGCGTGCTCCTCTCCCTCAGTACACTCAGGTGGTCGAGCTCCACCTCGCCTACTCCTCTGATCAATATGACCTCCACGTTAACCTATATCAGCGTCGAGCACCTCACTCCTCCCCTCCCACCCGTCAACCAATCAGTGTTGAGCCTCGCGGCCACATTTTTATCTGGGCTTCACGAAATGCCGAAAACGTAGCTAAAAAACGTTTCACGTTAAAAGAAAAAAAAGTTTGCGCCAATTGTATTTTTTGAACGTTCAGTAGAGCGCTGTGCTCAAGTAAGCTAACATTGATTAGAAACTAAGATCGACGGCTTCACACGATGTCTATGCGAAATGCTTCTCTTAGGAGCTGCACCGTGGCGCCACTCTCTTGTCGCACAACTTTCCAGTGGTGCTTGTCATAGACTGTCACTGATCACTCAGTACCTCGTCAGCATTTTTCTCTTCTCGCACGTAGGCCTGCGTCGAGAAGAGAAAAATGCGTGAAGACAGGTACTCGAGTGATAGTGACAACCCATGAAAACAATGGAAAGCGTGCGACAAGAGAGTGGCGCCACGGTCAGCTCCTAAGAGAAGCATTTCGCATAGACATCGTGTGAAGCCGTCGATCTTAGTTTCTAATCAATGTTAGCTTACTTGAGCACAGCGCTCTACTGAACGTTCAAAAATACAATTGGCGCAAACTTTTTTTTTCTTTTAACGTGAAACGTTTTTTAGCTACGTTTTCGGCATTTCGTTGAATCCCAGATAAAAATGTGGCCGCGAGGCTCAACACTGATTGGTTGACGGGTGGGAGGGGAGGAGTGAGGTGCTCGACGCTGATATAGGTTAACGTGGAGGTCATATTGATCAGAGGAGTAGGCGAGGTGGAGCTCGACCACCTGAGTGTACTGAGGGAGAGGAGCACGCGAGTATGGAAGGCTATTGAAGAGTTTATCAGCCCAATTAGCGGTAGTATCGCTTCATTCTAGGAACAACTACCGAGTGTACACATGGTTCGCGTTAAACTATCTCATGAAGAGCGCTGTGAACTTAGGCGTCTGGAAGAGTATCGCTAGACATTTGTGATGCTAGAACGATTCACGTATGCAACACTATTGCTTAGCGATTTGCCATCATTCTTTTTTACACAATACCTGTAAATTGACAGCACAGATGCACTCATTGCGCTGGTGATAACCGCAGCGATCATCTCAACCCCAGTACGTCTACTCGATCCGCTGGCCAGCGAAGAGAGATCTGATAATAAGTGGAGCGAGGAATGCTTCTCATGTAGATTTTATGAATTAGTGGCGCGGGTGAATGTCGTCCCGTAGTGACTTCCCCACCGTCGAACACACAAGTGCTTCTTGGAGGAACATTCCAGCGTGATACACGAAAAACATGGCGGTGAGTTGCCGTCGTTGCCGCTTACAACTGCGGGGGACATGATTAGCTCCGAGCAACTCCTGGGGGTCGAAGGACGCGAGAACACGCAAAGAGCAACGCTTGACGCGGGTAGGTTGGCGAATGTCAAGGTGCAAAACCTTCACTCCGGAACGAGATCGAGAATCACTACCGCGGGAAGGCGCAGTCGCTGCCAAGACGCAGCGGCCGCATTAGGAGAGGTCGGAGCGGGCAGCGCTTCACTAGGCGACGTAACGCGGACGTTGTTGTTGGTAGCGCTGCTAAGCAGATGCCAATGCGGCTCTCCCCTTTAGGTGCCGCACGCTGCCAATTGCCGCCAATACATGTATTTGAGGAAGTGCAACCAGGGGCGACCACTATTCTTAAAACCTCGAAAACTAAATCACAGGCTAATAATCAAGCAGTCGATCATCATTCCAGTCAAATAAGAAAGAGATGACATCACTCGAGAGACGAACCCGCAGATAAAACACTCAGAAATCGGACAATCTCAGGAACTACGCGAAAAGCTCAGGAGGTAAGAGACTGCGATATATAAATATTGCCCCCCCCCCCCTTTACCTGCCTTACCCCCCTCGACCCCCTTGGAACCGACTGTCAGCACGATCACACGGGCAATACTCCAGCAGGGAAAATCAAGATCCCCAACGTTTCGAGTCGAGACGATTCGTTTTGATTATGAAACGACCGAAATATGATATCTCAGTCGCGATTCTTTCAAACAAATAGGGGCACGTGCCCAATATTTTCTTGTTTTTCAGTATACAGTCGCGATAGGAAGCTTAAAAGCCCTCGAATCTTGGCGGTGTTCTCGCCGGCCCAATCACTTCTCGTTCTTCTTGTATATGGATATGGGAAAATATGGAACATTCTCGGCACGAGGGACGCACTTCGTCTCCTTGGAAGATGACTAGGCAGCAGGGCTCGATACTCCAGCAGTCGACGGAGAGGAAGAGCGATCGAAGTATACGGGAGACTACGTTTTTGTATAGATGATCACGGAATGAATAAAGGCGTGCTAATAATCTCATGGAAAGTTTGATCAGCATAGTTCCACCTCATCACGGACGCTGACTCGTGAATCTTTGTTTAATTGGCTTCATTTGAAATTGTTCGTGAATCTTAAAGCGTCTTACGAATTACACCTAAACGAGATAATGCCACCAGGGTTGAGATTCCACGTCTAAATTTGCTTAGTTTTTTATTTATTTGGGTATTCGTTTTATTCGTCTTAATGTACATACAGGTATATATAAATTACTATGATATATTTCAGACGTCGATAAAGATTGCCAAGAACACGCATGGTGAACAGATAAATCGTGAACAAAAAAAGAGCTATAAGACGGTGTAAATCAATATTAGCAATACTTAATGCCGGGTGTTGTTATAACGTTCCATAATATCATCGAAGCAGTAGCCGACATACAGATTAACGCTACGATATAGCAGGCGTAAGACAATATAACTCATGGCGAATCCCGGAGAAACGCTTCACCGGAAGAAAAACCACCGGAGAAAAGCTCACTCGAGATAGGAGTCACGAGGTTCGTTAGTTCGAGTTAAATTAATATGGTAAGATAATCGAAGACGAGACCAAATCGAATTTGAGCCATTTGTAATCATAAAAAGAAGTTCATCATAGAACATAAAATAAGATAAATAAAAACAAACTATTTTACAGCAGAAGTGGCAGTGTTCAGTTTGGTTGCTTCCGGCGGAGAGTGTCCCTGTTTACACATCCGCCTTCATGTTTCTGTTTGCCGGAGAGAGAACGAAGGTTGGAGGCTCACGGTGCAGCGTCGGGTGTTCTGGGACTTCAGTTCGATTGGAGCTTGAATTGACGGGCGGCTGTGTCGGCGACTCTGGCTTTCTCCGAACGGATGTGTTTCTGGTTGTTAGGGACTTGCAACCCAGTCCTGGTTCGGGCCGCTTATCCGAGCGCCCTGGCCTGGCTGTCGGTCGCTGGCTGCCCCTCCCGGAATCACTCGCGCCGTTCTCTTCGTGCTTCTTGCGTCGCCTTCTTTTTCGTCCATTCAGCAAGAACATCATCTCAATAGGTTCACCTAGAGCCACTAAATGAGCTGCGCTTAGAGTATCGGCACTCCGTTCCCCGACATTGTTATGGGCGCCGCCATTTTGGGTCTTGTGCAGAGCAGACGCAAACTGCCGATCGTCATGATTCAAAAGTACGACTTCCTCAGCATTAGATTCGGCGTTAGGAAGGTCGTGTAATATTGCTTTGCTTTGTAGCGAACTGTTTAAACATTTGTGGACGGCGGAAAAGCGTTTCCTGTTATTTCAGATAAAGCTTCAGATAACCGGCAACCATGATTTTAAGCCACAATATGGCCAAGTGTCGTCACTCTGAAGCGTAGCTTATTTAGTGGCACTAGGCTCACCGGAGAAAAGCTCATCTACTTTTGTGCGTGTCCGGAGAAAAGTTCGCACGTCTTTAGACAGACCCGGAGAAAAGCTCACCCGGAATTAAATTTTTATGCAAGGCAGCCTTTATCCATTCAACGTTTATGTTGCGAAGTGAACAATTTGTTCCTGTATTCTTGGACTGAGTTGAACATTTTAGGAGCAGCAGTGGAACTAAATCTACAGGCGTGTCCCATGCAGCCGGTATACATGTCAAAGCAAGGCGCTTCGCTGCAGCCCTCGTTCCCTTTTACGTCGACCGTTTTCGCGTGAGTGTTGCCAATATTTAATTGTGACGTAGCCGGATTACAGTAAATCTTAATTGCTTTTCAGTTGCTCATTGGAAGAGCTTAGAATATTAAACGCGTACGTTCTTAAATGTGGTAATGTGAAGTTTTGGGAATGTAGAACCCGCTTATAGATTTTCTTTTTTCTTTTAGTTTTGCCGTGCAACCCATTCTGTATAATTAAGGTATACTTAAAAGTGAATTACTCGTTAGTGAAATGCAGAACGACCGCATGCACGTATGGCATCCGAACATACTTCAGTTGAGTGAACGTATTTCAGTTGAGTCAATGCTAGGTTCACAGATCGAAAGTGAGCTTTTCTACTGTGAGCTTGTCTCCGCTCCCCAAGCATGCCGCCACGTCCACCACAGGCGGGACAGGCATGTCGTCCATGCGGGACAATCATGTCACGCCCATGCGGGCTGAGATATGACGTTGCAGTCGAAACGTTGCCCAGATCCATTTTATTGACCCAATACTTGCTATGTCCCCAAAAACTAAAATATTGGCTGTTGTATATCAATAATTTTATTAACCCCCCCCCCCCTAAATCTGCTTCTGGAAGGTTGATAACCTTCGCGGAGAGTGGATGATTGTATATATCTGACGATGTGCAATAAAATCATTAGTTGCCTTTAAGACGGTGTGCGTGTGCGTGTAGTCTTTTTTATTTCTTCTAGTTTTGTGTTTTTCATTATAGCCTTAGTTAACCAGCTTGCCTGCGTCTTTTTTTTTGTCTTTTTTTCTCACTTTTATCGTGAAATAATGGATTGGTTAAACTGTGGAGTAATAATCGATTCCCCTGTGCGAAACAGTGTTTTATGCATCAAAAACTTGACAAAACTGGAAATTTAACATGATTTCCCTTAGCTTGGAAGATCAGAGGAATGCAATGTATTTTTGCGGGAATTTCAAATACCTGTATCTACATTTCTTACGAAAATCTCAAATATCTAACCACAAACGGTCCTCCTCTACTAGTTATTTTATACCAATACTGGTTGCCACAATACACAGCAGCTCAGAATCTTTCTTCCTGACAAGCTTTTCAAAATGAACAACCTATCGCGTTATTTGTAGCCACGATCACAACAAATTCCTTGGAGTGAATTTCCAAATCGGCTCACTTTGTGACGTCATTACATGCTATTTCCACCATTTCTCGCTCAAAATTAAAAAAAAAAAAAAAACTTGGGAGTTATTTAAACATAATGAGCAGATGCCCGCGTCCTTATATAACGCGGCTCCCGCATCCCTGATTCGAGGGCGGTCGATGAAAACTCCCTAATTCACTAACGACATCGCATCACGGGTACACTATAAACCCAGGAACTCTTGTGAGACTGTTCGGAGAGCACGCTAATGTTGCCTGAGGTGAGCGACAAAGGGGCGGCCTTTACAACGAAGCCCCCACGAGAACAAGAGGCCCAAATGAGCGCGAGGTGCAAGAAAAGCGCCGACATCAGCGGGAGGCCCCAGACGAGCGTCCACGGTGCGTGTGGCCGGGCGACACTTAACCGTTCCTGCGCTCCACAACACGGATCGAGGATTAATTAGATGGCTGCTGCCGGAGACGCGCCAATGGAGCGGCTCGGGGCCACCGGCTAGTGCCATCTTGCCGCGGGCGGAATCAATCGGGATCCGATGTGCCGAGTATTCCTCCGCGGCGAGTCCCGCTTCTCGCTCTCGCGGGGACGGCGTTCCGAGCCAGCGGTCGCGCGCGCAAAACCCGGACCGGAGCCGGGGCCCGCAGCCAGCGGACCAGGAGAGCCGCGACGGGCGCCGACAGTGACGCATTGCTTTCGGCGCAATTAATCAGGCCGCTCGCTCCCCCGCTTCTGGCTTTGTCTCAGCACCCACGCCGTCCGAACCAGGCACCCGATTTTTCACGACCGGTTCCCCCGTTTTCACAATGGTGCAGTCGAGACCGACGCGAGAGGAAGGCGACGCTCGCAGTTTCGTTCCCCGCGTACGCTCCCGCCGCTAAGCCTTTCCCTACAAATGCAAAATCAGCGTCGAGCCACGCGCGCTTTCAGCCGAAAGCCTCAGAAAGACGGCTGTCGTCATTGCTCTCTTATATATACATTTTTTTTTTCCTTTTTAATGTCGCTTCCTTTCTTTGCAACGAGCGAAGCATAACTCGGGAATGGCGGCGCCAGGCCGGTCTAAAGACGAAAGAAAAAGAAATCCATCCAAGACGTCGACGACAATCAGTTTTTCGAGAGAGACGACAGATATTGAAACAACAACAATAACGACAGCGCCTCCGGAAAAGCCGAAGCGCGGGAGCTTGAATGGCGATAGACGCCAGCGAGAGCAGTGAACCCAACGTCACGCTCGCGTGTAGTGCGGAGAAGCTCGCGTCTCTTTGACAGCGACGTATTCTCTGCACCGGGCAACGCCGCCCTGGCTGGTGACGATAAACGCGCAACCTAGAGGGAAGAAGCCGCTGTCGTATGTCCGTACGCCAACCGAAGGCGCGGCTTTCTTTCGGTCGTGCCCTCCAAGGATCAATCCGTTTTAAAGGAATTCTTCGCCTGTCTGTCTCGGGAAACTCTTTGGGGGCATGATGCTGGATGGAGAAACTATAACACTTGCACGCAGAAAGAAAAAAAAACTTTTTTTTTTTCACGAAGAATTTTAAAACGTTATTTAACACCGAGGGTTATTATTATTATTTTCGGATATATGTTTTGTCTATCAAAAAACCCTACATCCATGCTTTTTTTTTCTTCTTTTTTATGAACCCGTCGCGGTGTAATTACTTTTACAGGCACCTTTAAAATGGTACACATCTATGCATTTTGTTTTTCTTATGAACTGGTCGTGGTGTACTTCCTTTTATAAGCACCTTTAAAATGGTATATACCATATTTTAAACACATTAAAGAAGTTACAAGTTAAAAAAAAAGAGGCCTAAAAGTTGGACACAGCTAGTAAAACTGACTTCTTCTAAGTGTCTCGAGGAAAGCTCCTAATTCTGGTCAAAGTCATGGTGAACGGCTTGGCGTATAGCAGGGCATTCGCGCCACTTCCGGCCACGACTACAGGGAGGAGAAATACTTCCGGTTGTCCTATATTTAACTTGTGTTTGGGTGGTTGCGCGACGACTCTTGGTTCTCCAGCGAGCAAATGTGTGAGCGCTACGCTCTAGAAATGCCCCAGTGTCGTGGTTTTAAATTGCCGATGCGCACCGGCACAAATAAAAACATAAGAAAAGTGTACATTACAGAGACTCGCGTCGCACTGATGGAACCATAATGAAAGCTTTCGGGAGATCATCTACTACCCTAATGATGAATTCCACTGGTAGATTCGGAGTGTCTTTCCAAAATCTGCGAGGGAGGCAACATTTTGCTCCGTAGGACCCGCTCCGAATCGACGAGCGGAAGATGGACTCGCATTTCTGGAGCGACCCACCGATTCGCCCGAGACGGTCGGTTATTCAAAATGGCCGCTGTTCGAACTTGACAAGACCACCAACGCCTCAGCCGACTGAGCTTTCCGACGACCAGTCACAATTGTCACTGTTTAGCTCCAGAAATAACACGCGACACTGCAACGGCAACTCTTCACTTCCCAATCCTGCAGGATTCGAGGTGACTGCGGTGAGCTGCACCTCTTCGCGGTTCGTCCACGCAACGAACTACCGGGGGCATTCTATGTGAGGGACTGGGGACTCCTCTTTGCCCGTCATTGAACTACATAGTTAAACCTAGTTCTTTTGTATTTGTTTTGTTGTAATTATTTTCCTGACTTGGCCCTTTTTTGTATTTGTATTTTGTAAATAGAATGTAGCAACTTCTCTGCCGCTCGGCGTTCTCTTCATTCCACTTGCGACCCGTCTCCGGCCGAACCGTGACACCTGTATACGATACCTACATTTAGGGAGAAAAGAGAAATTCATGTACGTTCGTTTCTGTTCTCTCTCTAAATGTATGTACCCTAACTTGTCCATCGGTTCCGTTGCTTTGTGGGTTCTGTAGTTTGCTCCGAGTCTGGGGATTTTCTCCTCTTGGCTGTGGTACCCGTCACGAGTCACGGTGCCAGAAGCCAGCCGATCGGAGGTCAAACGGGGAAGGAATGCTCTACCAAGCAACTCAATGAAGGAACCTCGAGGAAGAAAAGGCGGGGACCGACCTGGCGCGCAGAATGAGGCAGTGGGCGTAGATGGGCACCTCCTCTCGTCCGACCAGGAAGACCACGTCCGCCGAGTCCCGGTCGTCCATGAGCCGGTGCAGGTCGTCCAGCAGCCGAGCCACGCCGGCCTGAGACTTGTCCGTGAAGTGCAGGGGCGTCGCCTGGGTCACGCGCGTCCCCATCGCCACACTCCTGCACGCCGCAGACACCTTTGTACACCCGCATTCCGCCGGACACCATGCACTGCAACGTCCTTTTAATTCACACGCACCTAAGATCAACAATAAAAATAGACGTCGTCGCTTCGTCGCAACGAGAACATCCGCACAGTTACAACCTCGTCGTCTGAACAATCAGACGTCAGACCTTCGCCACTGAGGATTCCGTCGCTCACAATTCATTTTCATCATCTACCGGATTCCTTGATGCTAGGGGGTGTTCGGTGGTGATAGCGTGGCGAGAATCTGCAATTAAGTAACATCGCGGGCTAAAGTAGGCTTCTGCATATTCGTCATCCTGCGACGCGGGGTGTTGGAGACAGGGGGATTTGTCAAAAGGCAGAGTAGGCAGCTGCCTAGGGCTGCCGAATATTTGGAGACGGCAAAACATTTCTGAGGATAGCAATAGTTCCGTCGATTCATGGGCAATCTAGTCCTGTGCACAAAACGCCAAAAGCGATGACTGGGTCTTTACGTCTCTAAGACAAACCGCCATAGCAAAACACAGAAAAGGAAAGCACACACGAAAATAGCGCGGTTCGCCTAAAAGAAAAAAAAAATCGTTAAGCGCAGCCACCAGGGTTGCTAATTTAGCGGTTTTCTAAGTTGTCTAGCGAGAGAAATTGCCGTTTTGCGGTTGGAGAGGTTTTTAGCAATTTTCAAATCATGGTAGCGTTTTTTTTTCTGTTATCTAGTTTACAATATGAATCGTAAATAGCATAATTTCTGTGGTAAGTTATTCATGGGGTCGTTATTTTTGCTTAATTTCAACAGAATTGTTTTCAGTAAGATGGTACCGTGGTAAACACTTAAACATGCTTTGAACTGATGTGTGCGTCAATGTATGAATTCGTTTTCCAAGTCTGCCAGATGCAGTCTTGTACACGTTACTAAAAAAAGTAATCGATTACAATTACTATGACTCTTGGCTAGAAAGTATTCGATTATATTACTTGATTACTCGACAGCAGAAGTACTTGGACATTACTTTAAGAAGTAACCGTTACTTTTCCGATTACTTTATTGTGTGAAGACTTACATCTTTAGAGCTCATAACAATGAACTACTTACAACCTCGAAACTTTGCTTGTCACAAAGACCACGTAGGGGAAATACGGGATCTTGACGTGTATTTGAACTGGCTTTGTTGTATTTTGCATCCACTTTAGACATTCGTCGGTTCTGGTTTTTCTACAAGCTGCGAGTCGTAAGCAGGATTGTTTTTTTTATTTCTGTGTGTGTGTGCGTGAGGGGGTTAGTTTGAACGAAGGACTTACATAGCTACATTCTGCTTCCTCGAAACTTCGCCCTGAATGGCCTTTGTCACGCACTGGAACTTTCCTGGGGCTTCCCAATCCCAGTCCCAGCTCGAAAGAAAAAACGGACATTCCACAGAAACTATACATACAAAGGGGTCTAACTCGTTTCCTACAGATCCGCATTTTTTTTTTTTTCTGTTCGAAAAAGAAGCAATATTTATTTTTCTCACTTCAGAAAAAAAGGGGGGAGGGGGGGGGGGGTTCTACCTTGTAGAAAAGTAGTAACGGTTAGAAGTAATTTTTATTACTTCAAAAAGTAATCAGAATACTTTTGCGATTACTGCATAATAAAAGTAATCAACTGATTACAAAATTACTTCGAAAAGTAATCGATTACAAGTAATTTCATTACTTGTAATGCGGGCAGTACAAGTCTGGCCAGATGACATGCCCAATAAACTATGCACACCAATTAAAAAAACGGGAAAGGGGGAGGGGGTTGGGGGGGATAGGGCTCTAAATTTCGAGACTGGTTACTGGAAGTTCAAATTAAGCGACGTCAGACGAGTCAGGTAGCTCTAGTGGAGAACCTGACTTGCAAAGCATGTAAATTTGGTCACTGAAGCTCGGAACTGCTACCAAAACATTGCACAAAATATCGGAACTATCAAAATGTATCTTGGCAGCTATTGCTAGACAAGACACCTAGTAACGGTGTGTGGACATCGTTCTCTGGATGGAAGCACTGTGCAGATAAAACAGGGTAGCTTCCTTTTAAGGGTTCTGTTATTTAATGGGCTGTTTTTAGACTCAGTATAGCAGTAAACAGTGTTAAAAAGTAGTTTTTGCCCTGCACTTCAGATTTTGTGTTTTTTTTTTGCGGTGTTTTTTGGGGAATTCTTTTAGCATTTTTTTATTTATTTTTTTAGTTGGCAACATTTGCAGCCACGCGCGTTGTGTCAGCTCCAGTTTGGCTTAGCGGTCAAGCGTCGTGTCAGCTCCAAGTTTGAAAAAGAAGAGGAAACGAGACTTTGCGCGTGAAACATCGGACAGTGCGACGCGGCAATGGTCTTGACGGCGGCATAATATAAATGAACGATACTCCAAATTAAATTATGGGAAATGAATGAGAGGGTAGACGCAAAGAAAGGAGGGAGAGAGAACGATGCATTGTAACAAAAAAACAACAATAACAATTGAATTATTGCTTGTGGTAGACACTTCCTTTTATCCCAAGTACTTCAGCGCAATAGACCATTTGCTGTCTTACCCAAGCATCAAGGAGAATGCAGGGATTGGTGTTCCACGCGCCACACGCGCACGCCTTTCCTGTATAAAAGATTCGAAGTAAATAACCAAAGAAAGCATTGACGAACGCGCGTGCAAGATGCCATTTGTTTTAGGTTTTTGCTTTGGAAAAGTTACTACTGCTGAGGCCAGCACGTGCGGCGCGTGGAACACCAATCCCTGCATTCTCCTTGATGCTTGGGTAAGACAACAACTAGGTCTATTGTGTCGTTCATCAAAGTAGTAACAATGCTGTCTTTTTCCTTTCAATACAATGCGCAAGGTAAAAAAAACAAAACGAAAGACGTTTACATTCATCTGTAATGCCGAACTGGAACGCAGCTCTTGGGGAGGAGGAGAAGAGCGTACGTAATGGAGGGTCACGTGTGACGTCGCGTGACATCACGGGGGTAATATTTTTCTGCTAAACTTAGCGGGAAATTTTCCGTTAAATTTAGCGGGCAAATTTTCCCGCTAAATGTTGCGGGAAATTTTTCTGATAAATTTAGTGGGAAAATATTTCCGCTAAATTTAGCGGGGAAATTTTCTCGCTAAATTTAGCGGGAAAAATTTAGCAGGGTATTTTGCCCTCGTGACGTCACACGTGATGTCATGTGTGACGTCATCATGGGAAACGTCCCATGATGCAACGAGCGGTTACGTCGACGGCGACGCCGCTCGAGCCGAAAAGAAACGCCTAAAAACTGAGCATTAAAAACAAACGATTCTAGGTAGTTGAACATTGCAAAGGCACGAAAGAAAGATCCACTTCTTCGGATTCAGTTTTAACTGACACAGACAGTCAGGCAACATGCAACCTTTCCAGAGAAAGCAAATACCATCGATAATGTAGATCGAGATTTCGTGGCGACGCACGAATTTTTACAAAACGCCGACTCCAATTTGCAGGCATCAAGGCGTCTGTACACTTACATCAACTCCCAAGTCAGATTCCTCGCAAACAGCCTCTTCGAAAGGCAACTTTCAAATGGGCAGAAAGGTCCGCGCTTCTGGCTTGTTTGGAAGAGAGTGTGGCGAATGCCTTTTTGGTCGTTGTAGTTTGAAACTGGGGGTTTAAATGAGAGGAACAAAGGGGACACCAAATGAGTTTGCGTGAGAAGTTTGCGAACCACATGACCAGTATCCTTAAGACTAAAAAGAAAACGCACAGTCTCGACAATGTGGACATCGAATTATTGTCGCAGTTTTCTGGTGGAGCAACAATTTGTAAAGGTTTGTTAGAGCTGTTAAGATAAGAGAGACGATTTCCGGCGACCCTATATAAAAGTGCCAACAGGAACAATTTCAAGAAGTATATGCACATATGTTTCCGATGATCGGAGGAAAAGAAGAGGTGTGGGCGACACCCCTGAAAACTGCCTAGGGCGGCAAAATGCCAAGTCCGTCCGCCCATGGCCAGATGTCCGAATCAGCATATGGCGGTGGGAGTAAAATCCGCACGTAAACGAAGGAAAGCCACCTTTTTGCGGTTCTTCCCACGAGCATTTTAATGAGGTTGCCTAACGTGCGCAAGAATAACAACAGGATAACGAACTAGACAGACATGGTTGCGCGAATAAAGTCTGGCAGGCTGCGTCGAAGCCGTGTCAGCCCACGGCCCGCGCAGTGGAAGTTCGACGCAGCCGGGGACCGCGCAGTTCCAGCCAGCTCGCAAGAAGCGCACGAAGAAGCGACGGCAGCGCCTGCGCCGGAACACGGCAAAACATGGAGCGGAACACATCCCGGGGACATTTCCCATAAAGCTGGAACCACCGCCGGACCCTTAATAAAAGGGCACGTCGCGACCGGAACAAACAGCCAGAGTGGGCATACCCCTTCGTGCCCTCCTCCCTCTCTCCTCCCTCTCTGCACCGTCCGCGCACTTTCGCGAGGCTCAATATTGGAGCCGGGCCCATGTTCTAAGTGTCTGCGAGCACCGATGCAAATGCAGGCGCGGGACACCCGCGTCTTCTTCCCTTCTCTCTTTATCTGCCGGAGACGACGATGAGCAGAGCGTGCTCTTGTTGCTCTCTTCTCTCCTCTCAGGGAAAATTCATGCGAAACTGAGGACATATTCACAAAACGATCTTACGCCAAAAATGTGCGTAGGACAAAACTTAAGAACAAATTCGTATTCACGAAACGAAATTATCGTAACTTTTGCGCAGGTCACTATGGAATCCTACGACAGCTCCGGAGCTGTCGCGGCGATTTATTTCTATCTACGCCGCTTTGCAAACGACTGGCACGGGTCTTCTTTTGGCAACGATGACAGTTGTGTTGACTTCGTAGTGATCGAGTTCGTAGCACTCAACGAAGGCGGTTACCTCGACCTCGGCATTCACGAGTTTCCGTTTTCAAAACCACGGTCTCAGGTTTTCAATCATTATTTAAATCGTGTTACCGTCGACATATCACTGCACGGACACGAACCCCAGACAAGCGGTGGCGGAAAGGACGCCTGTGTTTGTTATTAAAAATCCACGTACTCCGAACTGCTCCGAACCATGCCCAGCTCTCCGATTGGTTGTTCGCGTTGCCGAAAACGCCGTCGCCATAGCAACAGCCCGCTATCGCGGGAATCGGAAGCTTGCGGTACACCGGAAGTTCTAGTTTTTCCGTACGAGAACGTCGCTTTCGTCCTCTCACTTAAGAAGGCGTTCGTGAATACCGATTTCTCCTCTTCTTACGATGTCCTTAACTTACGAATGTCTTAGCTAAGTTGTCGTAACCAAGAAGCTCTTCGTGAATCTGGCCTCTGAACTGAGAATCAAAGAACCACATCAAAATCGTGGCCCACACAAGTTTGGTCATGCGCGGGCAGTGTAGGCATTGTTTTGTTCGTTGTGAAAAACCAATCAATGAATGGTCGGCTTTCCGCAATCGGCCAAACGCTCAGTACGACGTCTTCTCTTTAGTAGTATCAATTGCGCTTTTCAGGGAGAGAAATAAGAGTAATGTCAGAGCTTTGATGATGTTAAGAAAGCGATGACTTCAAGCTTCCAACGTGTTTTTTACACACACCATCAAACTTGTCCCTTGCAACTGGCAATCTTGGTCGTGACGTCATGAGTAGGAGACACAAGAGGCGCCACCGAAACGATCTCGTCGCCAATAGTCCCTGAAAGAATGAGAACGTCCGGGCGCCTCTTTGAGATGACTCCAGCACGCGCTCGTTGCCTTCAGCCGTGCTTTTCCTGGGAGTGCACGCTCGAAGATCACGAGACGCCGGAATGTCACCAAAGTGGAAGCTCGCGCTAGAGGTGGTACTATTGGAAAGCTTCCTTACTGTTCTCATTCTGTCAGTGACTCTAGAACATTATTTGGAGTCATGGACACGATGAAAAGGGCAGGGCGTCTCTTTCAGGCGCCCGGCCTCCAGCATGCAAGTGTTACCTTCAGCGTGCGCGTGCACGCCCGAGGCTCCCGCGATGCGGAAGCGTTATCGAAGGTAAAAGGAAGCCAATGATGGAGACGGGGCAACTGAAAGACCTCCCTGCCTTTCTCACCCTGTCAGAGGCACCGTTCGTCGCTTCGGAAAGTGAGCAAAGCACGCACCAGACAACGCTCAAAATGCACCGGCCAGGAGCCCGGTTCTGGAATTTCTAGACCAATATCCAGTGAAAGCTGCAAACACACGAACGCGTGCGTACGTACGTACGCACGCGTGCGTGTGTGTAAAACAAACAAACATGTACAAAAAAAATATGCCATAAACATTGGATATGGAACCTCGAGACACCGTCTACCTTGTTTTTGTTTTGGTTCAAAGGGGTTCTCAGGCGATTTTTTTAGCTACCCCAGCTATATATATTCGGAATCACCGATCTTTACCCTTTCCGGTATGCTATTTTATATCGCAAAATTCATAATAGTTATTGTGAAATCGGCAATTGAAGATGATGTCAAAACCAAGAGTCAAATATACCCGGCCTTTCAATGCCGTGACGTCAGGAAAGGCAGGCTTGCAGGTCGAGCGGGCAGTCTAAAAATGGAATATGACTAGCATTTATTTCGCGCTGCTGCGCGAGTGCTGAAACGAGTTTCCAAATCATTAATTTGACACCATGAAACTGCTTGTAATCAGTTGGGAACAAAGTCTACAGTTCTAAGAGTGAACCCCTGCCTTCCCCTGACGACACTTGTTTCATTGTTGCCAGCAGATACTTTAACTTTAAAAAATCCGGTGAGGACCAAAATTATAAATTCAATAACTTCGCCAAAAAATATTCTGGCCCAGAATTTTGGTTACTATTTCAGCGATGTATTTTGGTGTGTTTAGAAAATTTTCAGGCTAATAGGGGAGTACGAAGAAAACGCCGGAGTTAGAAGATCCTGAACCAAAATTTGGATTTCGCAAAATCAGGCTGCAGAAGCGTTGAACGGGAAGCTACGAACTCCAAAACATCACTCAAACAACGATATCTCAAACGGATGGCCGAACCTTTGGGAAAGAAGGGCGCGATCAAGCGAGGGCTATGACGTCACGATCCTCCTGAAACAGTTGAGAATGAGGGGAAGCGGCCTCACTTCTCTCTTCCTCGCTTCGGTTCACCAGCTCGACGGGACGTAGCGAGGAGGAGAGGGAATGGAAATCGTGACGTGACTTGCCTCGTCGGCCGTGTTCAATCGCGCACTTCATTTCCAAAAATAAGGCGATCCGTTAGAGATATCGCTGTATAAAGTGATGTTTTGGGGTTTTGCAGCGTCCCGCCTATCCGTCCAGCCTTGTTTTGTGAGCTCGCAATTTTGGTTCAGCATCCCTTTAAACGGGCTAGGACACAAAAAGTAAACGGATATATTATTCTTAAAATGGAACGCTCATAGATTACTTAGTAGATACACCAAATTTTGAGATTTTTAGAGCTCTAGTACCATTGCAATTATCATTTTACGAATATTTATAATTTTCATCCGGCGACCAGGCAACACTGCCCAAGTTAGTCCCACCATGGTGTCCATAAACCACGTGACCGTGAACACTCTCTCATTCTAGACGCCCCCATGATCGCCCAAGCTCTCCTCGCCGCGGTATACGATCGAAACCGCACACGCAACTCGGCAACCCGAACGCTATTCTCGCTCTCGCCCCGGCCCTTTGACCTTCAACTCTGCATGCACCTGAGAGATTGTCTTGGACGGCGGCTACCACGGCGAGTTCGTCCGTGACTCGCCGTCGCTGGAGCTGGTCGCCAGCGGGTCGCAGTCAAAATGAACAGCTTCCAACATATCTTGGTAACAATGACTCTCATCGCTGCTGCGATCAGTGTCAAAGACTTCGACAAAGCGAGCAATGCCGTAGGGATAATCGTCACGGACCGCATGCTCGAAACGCGGAAGATAAACAAAGAAGCATCCGTACGTATGGCGCGCTCTGGTCGTTTTCCAAAGCGACGAACATGGGCGGGTTGGGCTGCGGAGACTGCACTGTGGGCTGTGGCTTTGTAAACACAAGGTATTGTAAGATTTGCGTGTTTTACCGTTAAACTTTGTAAAGGTGATCTTACAATCGGTTTTACAAATGCAGTGGGATGAACTGAATTTCGACTGACATCTACGCACGCGAAGCAAGCCTGTCCTCTGGTTGGCCAAAGGTGAATATGAGGCATCAGCGAAGGACAACAGTCGTTCGAACGAACGGCTTGCCGTACCGCAACGATGCCCCTGTCGACACGACGTTCACGATATTCGTACGATCTGAGATTTTCAAGAACATAGTATGAATACAGATTTGGTTCGCAGCCGCCAACGTTACACCTGGTTACACGGACAGAAGAAGCGGTAGAAGTGAAAAGTGTGACGGTGAGAGGCTTCAATATACATTGTGGATGCATTACAACAGCCGAATGCCCCAAGTTGGCGAGGTGCTTTTAGCTCTATTATGGAAGATTGATACAGATTACCTTCTGCCATCTGTCGGTTGAAGACAAGATAAACTCAGAACTGAGCGAACAAGTCAAGAAACTACTCGGAGCTCTGACGATGACAGGCGAGAGCGAGTACGAGCGGTCGTTTCCTTCCAGCCTTCAAATCGTTTTCAGAGATGAATGGGGAAACGAACGAAAGAGCTTGCTTATGCGGAGAAGGCCTCGATGCAAGTCAAGCGAATTACGCTCCTACCACTAGAGTCCCTTTGTTCTAACCAGCTTGCTTGTCAGGTCAAAGTTACGCCCATAAAACCGCCTAGCAACCGCCAACACCATTGAAGAACGCCACCAACAACCCGAATTGCTTTGTACCCAACGAAAGGACTTTGTGTCATTGAGAAAGGCAGAGACACACCCGACACAAAGGGACGCCCACACGCACTGCCCCACGTCCGTGTGGCAAGCGTCCCCCTCGTAGACACCCGCGTGAAACTAAAAGGCCGCGGCGACATTTGAACTCGCTTTTCTCTGCTTGTTCATCCCAAGTGCCGCGGCAGCAGATACAAAGACGCGGCAGAGACAGCCAACCCACTGTCGCATTCGGGTACAAGGCAGAGAGAGAGGAGCGAGACACCCGCTCGCCGGCGGCTCAAGACAAGTTGCACGTGCGCGAGTGACACGGAAAGCAGCCGCGAAGTCTCACCCCGAGTCAGCCGAGAATAGAACAAGGCCGGCTACAGCTATCATCGTCGCCATACGATCGCCAGAGCTGACGACCGGCAACGGAAGAAAAGTTATCCTGTCACTGGAGCAGGGTGGGTACGCGAATCCATCAAGAAACACGGCTATGCAGAACAGACGCGATGGCTCTGCATGGCCACTCAAGCGGCGGGATGAAGCCATGGGATCAAGCATTATTTCTGATGCTTTTATCGGCGCTCCTTTTCAGTCGTTCCGAAGCTAGAAAGAACGAGCTTCGAAACACCACCTCTTCTGTTGCCGTGCTCTTCTGTCCAGAGAGAAATAGGTTGACCCGTAATCATCCTGCATATCACTCAATATAAAGCAAAATGTTTAAAAAAATCCTTAACTGGCTAGATTAATAAGTGGGAAGTACTATTCTAAAATAATTAAGTAATAAAAGCGAACTAAATGTTTGAAAGCTACAGAAACAAATTCGCGTAAGTAAAAATGCACAGCAAATTGCTGGGCAATTGTGTTGAACGTGAAACGTGTGGCATGTTTACTTTGGCGCATTTTCAGTCCGACTAAACTCGGATTGACGTCTACGCTCTCGGCGCTCTTCATCGGTAAGTTTAGCGACTGGCTTCGTGGCATGTACTCGTACACTCAATAGCAGACTGAAGCCAATACCACAAGCACGAGAGCTCGAGGTCGCTGCTTTGAAGCGTTCTTCCGCAGATCGAGCACCCGCGCTAGAAATGCACGTCTCAAAGCCAGAAGCGCGGGCCAGCTCGCGCTTGTGGCTTTGGCATTCCGTCTCGGCTTAATGGAGAACAGGGTGTAGCTCGGGTTTTAAAACCCTGGCGTTTTTCCAAAACCCTCCATAGCCGCAGATGTTTCTCCGGCGACATCCTACCACCTTCTGGCGGGCGAGTGGTGGCGCATGAATGACTGCACCATCACCAGCTAATCAGTGTCGAGTGCGCGTGGCCTCGTGCGTGACGTCATACCTGAACCAGTCAATCAGAGTCGAGTTAGGCAGTGTGACGTCCTCCCCTGGCTCAGCCAATCAGCATCGAGTTAATCGGCGGCTTCAAGTTTTGGCCTATACAAAGTTTCTAGACCCCCCACTTGACGAAACAACGCACGCTTCACACGAAAAAAAAAAAATTCCGGGACACCTAAGCACTTTTTATGAGTTATGAATCCGAAAGCATGAACGTCACTCTTCCGCTCCCTTAGTTCGTCTGCGGCGTACTGGCGTGGACGGCCACGTTTCGCTACTGCCGAGGTAGCGGCCAGCGGCCGAGCGCGCGCTCTGATGAAATGGCCGCGCCGCGCTGAGCTCGGCCGTGCAGCCTCTCCAGAGTTTGCCCGTGCGGGCTCTGCGGCCAGGCATTCCCTCTTGAGGCCGATTCACGCTACGGAATAATCCGCGGACGGATTGATCACGTGACGACATGTCCGCCCCTTTACAAAAATCATCAATGAGTTTCTTTTGAGTTTCTAATATATTCTTATGGAATACATTAGAACCTCAGTGATCATTTTGTAAGGGCGTTTCGTCCGTTTCCCAAGCACACCCACACGAGGGAGACAACGATCAGACGCCAGCGAGGACGGACCTAACCTGTTCGCCACCCAGCAGTGCCGTGAAACTCCAACATCGCACAGTGGCACCGTTGTCCAAGAAAGAAATCGTCGTTTGCTACCACGATAAAGAATCGTACGCCGCTGTTACGTACAGATCGAGACAAAACACCGTGATAGCCTTCGCGCGAAGCGCCTTTAGCTTTACTAACCCAAGGCATGACAGTTACACAGGCATGGTCTTGCTCGAGAAAGGTTCGGCGTAGAAGCGACGAAGTTCTGGGCTCGCGGAGGGGCGTTTGGAGATGCCTTTACGAACTCTGCACTCGTAAACAACCCTCAAGCCCACCACAGTCACAAGGTCTTGCTGGGCGAAAGCCTGAACGGACGTGTAAGAATTATCGCGGCGTGCTAGACGAGTTTCGACGGGATCTTCTTGACACGGACGAGGAGGAGTATACCGGAACCTGCGTCGCGTCAGCCGGACAACGTTTCTGCAGTTTCTTTCACGCGTAGAACCAAGAATCGCGCGCCAAAATGAACCAGCGAACGCACAGAACAAAACGATGCACCATTTTTGTTTTAATCGTCCGAAAAAGGAAAAAAAAAAGATTGTACCGTTGTTAGAAACGCTTTTCAAGTCAATCTCCCGCCAAACATCCGCCAGTAAAAAAGGCGCTCGACTTTATCAGTCCAGGCGTCTGCGGACGAGGCGCGGATCGCAGGAATCGGTGACGTGACGGTCAGTTGGTATACGGTCTGCGGACGAAAATCGCGATTTGGTCCGTCGTGTGAATCGGCTATTACCGGCGGCCGGGCCGCTGCGTGCCATGGAGAGGGCCTCTCTGGTGGCGTTCCTTGGAACTACGCCGCGCGAGAGCCAATGGGAGCCTCATTCCTTTAAACTATGGCGCGCGCAAGCCAATGGAAGCCTATCCATCAGATTTCTGCTACAGACGACAGGCTTCGCTCCATTATGACAGGGGCGTTTAGGTGCCGTTTGGTGCGGCTTCAAAGGCTGATGAGTAGGTTCGTTCCATGGGACAGTTAATGCTTGGCATTAAAACGTTGAATGTGAGACTCTCAGAGGACGGACGGCGATAGACATTTTTAGCGCAAAGTTCTTACTTGGGGCTGTTCGCCACGCGTTTACTTGGCGGTGGTAGTCAGGCTCTACCGTCACCAATCAATCTTGAGTCAAAAAAGAGGCGAAGCATGCAGACAATATTCTACTTCAGCCGTTTGGACGGGGAGGGATTGGTGACCGAGTGGGCTAGCGCACACTAGCTCAGACTCCTCAGACCACGAAGAGCGAAAGCTCGCGCTGCAGAACCCATGGATCCTGGCCTGAATCCCCACCTCTGCCCGTTTCGATCTGGATGAGCATCATCCCGGCGTGCGGTCGCGTATCACTACTGCGTGACGCACGTCAAGATCACAGGCTAGCGGTTTTACTGCACTGGCTAAATTTCTTATCTACAGTTGGGAGACAAGTCGCACGTTCAGGCAGACTAAGTTCTAGGCTGCATAAAAATACACACCTCAATTTGTTTTCTTTTCATTTTTTTTTTCTTTAGCCCTTTGGCAACGCTCAACGATTGCTCACCCTAGTATCAAGTTCGTGCAGCTCATTGGCAAGTTCCAGCGAATTAGGGGGCGCTACGGAAATGAAAAATGGAGTACGGAATAGAGTTAAAGCCCCTTCATGTTATAAAAGTAGCGCAATGTGCGTCGATGCACGAAGCACGTGCAACGTACAGCCCTTGGCAAAGTCATGGCGGCACAATGCAGCAATGAGCTAGATATTAGACACCATGTTCCTCCCATGAGTGGCGCGCGGCACCTGCCCCTAGTATTTCCACAACAATGAATGGCGCCACTATTCTCAGGATAGAAGGGCTATATATATAAGGGTGATAGTCCTGCCCGCGCGTTTTGCGACGCAAAATATTATGGAATTATATTTTAAAAAGAAAAAAAGATATAGAATATATAGTTTATTTGTTTAAATCCCGGATCTTTGACCTGCTGTTTTGCACACAAACATTTTTTTCGTCACAATATAAACTACGAATTGCACACACACCAAAAAAAGGCTTGTGCCGTTTTGGTCCTAGGCGAAGGCCCTATTTAGGAAAATTATTTAAGTTCGGGATAATTAGGTTGTTGAATATTTTCGCGTAATTATTTTTTTAAATATTGAGTTCATGCTCAATATTTCGTCCGTCTGAGTGCCCCAAAACATATCTCAATATGTTTTGAGGGCACTTCTCAAATAAAGGAGGGCACAAACTGCATGTTCCCCAGATCTTTTGTTCTCGCGTAGAAGCCGCAGTGGCATAAACTAGTAATTTTGCCTGCCGTCGCACGTCGCGTGTTTGACAGCCTCCGCTGCCCGCTACTGTATTTCCTCCGCCATCTTAACTTTCCCCCCTAATTTAATAGGTACTATAAAGATACCTTGATGTATTGAAATATTTTATTTTATTTTATTTCTTTCTAAAACAAATGTCAAACTCGTCGTTCAGGTCGATTTTTGGTCAACTTTGGCAGGTCCTTACTTTGTCTGTACATTCGTGTTCTTTAGCTCTATAGAACGCCCAAAGCAAGCCCATTATAAATATAATAATACCATTATGATCTGTCGACTAGCCGCTCCACCACCTTCACGTAAACATTGTTAGAAATAACAAATGTTCGAAGCTTCGAAATCGATTTTCACAAAGACCCTATTTTTGTAAATTTTTATTTTTGCGATTGTTTTAGATATAATAGTCGACTACAAGAAGAAACAACCTAGAAACGTAATATTTTGGTTGTATGTCCTCTAGCTGAGCCTCAATCGTGTGAAATGTGTGTTCATTTAACTAAAATACAGCAACCATACCGGCATTGTGCGCTTCTGCGATTTCAAAAATATGTTTTTATTTTTGTTTACGTCTTTAAAAAGGAACGTACAGTAGGCGAACTTGTGATATTCATTGTAAATGAAAACTTGGAATAAGAGAGAAACCACATAAGCACACTACAAACCAATGAGTAACAAGCATACTTGTACGTAGTTCAACTACTCTACTCAAGTTACTGTAGTTTAACTACTTTTCTGAGTAGTTTAGTAACTTTCAATTACATTTTTATTTGGGTAATTAGTAGTTTACTTTAATTACTTTTTCTCAGTAACTTCTACTCAAATTACAAATTACTTTCGAATTTTAGTGGTTGTTTTGCCTATCAACAAACATTCCTGCAGAAAAGGCATAAGATGTTGGAAGATCAGCTGATATTTGCAAAGAGGGAGAAGCATGTGACGTAGAAAAAGGGGGTGGGGGAGAAAATAGTTTGGAGAGTCCGAAACCCCCAAAAATTTCACGAGCCCCCCACTGCAACAACACTGCTACGAGGCGGGGGAGCCAACAGACACGACGCAAGAGAGGCCCAGTAACTGCGGGATTAGCGCCGAAGACTGGCGTTTCTTTGTGTGAAGCTCAAGGAGACATGACCCATTTGGAGAAAGGGCTGGTCCCCGCTTCTCCCCAGCGTAGAAACTTTTGCCCACTACAGGAGCTGCACACACTGCATCGTCATTCAAAGGAGGCAACAAAATGCAGCACCTGCTCTGAAGCTCATCTGGTGCTGCCGTAGTTTGTGCTGTACTCGAAGAATTGCGTGCTAAAGTGCAACGCAAAATCGATCTTTTCGCGTTGCCTTTCCTCCCAAAACTCAGTATATACAGATCTTCGAATGTTCGAAGATCGTTCGAGAAACCTTAATAATTCCCCCATCGTTTTTATATAAAAAATAATAAACAAGCAGTGTTGGGAAGTACTCTAAGCGCATGGTACTTAAAGTACTACTGTTTAGAAAACTCGTACTTTACTTGAAGTAGTACATTCTCTGAGCATGTACTTGTACCTTCCGAGGAAAGTAAAGCTTCGACTTCATTGTACATTCCCCGAATTTGAAAACAAAAAATGGCGTATCGTTGTGTGAAAACACGCTCTTTCGAGACGTCATCTGGTCATTTCTCTGAATGAAGTAACGGTGGCTATAAGACCGACACAATTAAGTGCCTCATAAGTTGATTATGTCAAATAGCTCGTCAGCAAGAGTAAAACAACTACTCCGTGGCGACTTGACTTTATACAATATGTGCTGCCATTTCCGTAAAACTGATGCACCTCCGATTACCCCTGTAGCAATGCATACCAGTTAAAAAAAGACTGTATAGGGAATGAAAGGTCATCATGAAAGATTGTGTTAAAAGTACTTGTACTTTACCTTGAAAGGTATTGTATTTATAGTACGTTAGTTCAAGTATATTTCACCCGGTGTACATACTACTTTACTTGAAGTACATAACCTCTCATTTACTTTGTACTTTACTTCAAGTACTTTTAAGATGTACTTTACGCAACACTGTAAACAAGCATGCACTGTCTAAAAAATCAAGCTCAGGCAGTGCTAAACCTCAAAATAGAAATGACACATTTTTCGCTAACGGATCGAAACCTATGTACTTTCTTTTTACCATAAAAAAACATATAAAAGTAACTTCAAAAGTAACTTCAAAAGTAATTCGCTACTTTTTACGGTAATTAGTAATTTTCTCAATTACTTTCCATTTGAGTAATTTCTACTCTACTCAAACTACTTTTGAGGCCAATACTCAGTAACTTAACTTAATTACTTTTTTTGAGTAACTTGTACATGTCTGGTAACAAGTATATAGAAATCAAAAGGAGTCGCAACACGTCAAAAATTGTTTCTACATAGAACGGTTCAAAGCAAACGAGGTTGGCTACTCATTATACAGCCTATTAAAATTAAATGATAAATTCTCACACCATTCAAATCTTGTACGTAAATCTTCTGGAATTCTTTTGTTTAACGAGTTTCAAAAGTGGACAAAAAAATACACTTTCCACTTCTTCATCAGACGTGCCCAGCGAGAAAGCGCATATGAAGTCAACGTGCCGTCATCTTGCACTTCGATTTTGCTGAAAACTGGAGTGTCGTGACCCAGCGCGCGGTGCAAGGACATCACTGGAAGAGCAAGATGATTTCCATCTTTACCTGCGTGGCTACGACAGAACAGGGAACGTTACAGGCCGACGCCAGACCCGAGATTCTGCAAGGCAGAAGATCCTCCTCACCATGGGAGAGGAGGAAACAGGCAACGGTGGACAGGGTAAAAGTAGAGAGGAGGAAGGGAGGGAAAAACGGAAACGCGCACTGATCGCCGGTCTTTAAGCTTCGGCGTAGTGAGCGACGACATCGTCCACGACTCGTCCCATGCGCTATTTGCACTCAACGTCGTCGAAGGGCGGCTGGAGGAGGTATTGCCTATTTTCACGCAACTCGTTTATATTTCAGACTGCGCTCCAAGCCAATTCAAAAACACTGGAGGAAGGTGCCTTGAACGTTGACATAGAAAAGATTTGCGGAAGCCCAGAGTAGCTGCACACACGTGTCGAGGCATGTAAGTACCTGCTTTGTGTCCCGAAATTCAGAAGATAATCAACGAGTTCGTGACGACATGTTCAAAACTGCAACCGTGGACTGTGTGGCTCCTATACAGTGTGAAAACTGATTCACAGTTACGTCGAACTAGTAAACAAATGTACTGCCTTCGGAAAATGTGCCATCGATGTTTTTTTTACTGGTTCTGTGGGCGCGTTTCTATACATTACTGAGGTGCAAGAACTGGGCAGTCAGCCGTCAGCGATCTGCAAGATGTGAGGAGAACAAAACCCGGCGCATATTTCAAGAAGATCTATGTACAAGATTTGAATGGTGTGGAGCAGGTATAAGGCCCCAGCCTTGCACCTGCTCCACCTTGTACCTAAAGCTACCACGAGTGGTACCTTTAGGCCACTACTACGCTTCTCACGGGCTGAAAGTCTTTCTGAAAATGACTGATTTAGTGGTTTTCGACAACGCTCAGCAAGTTTCTAATTGGAACCATATGTCTATTTTCATTACTTAAAAAGTTAATTAACAAACTTAGCTAACTGATCAATACGATTAGCCTCCTATTCTATGTCCCCCTGGCAGTATAACTCACCTGCACAAACCATATAAGTGTAGCTTTCGCAAGCTTTTTTAAACAAACCTGTAAAGCCTAAAAAACACAAAAAAACTGTATATCACGGTTATATTACGCGTTTCCGACCGATGAGTTTGAGGTTATAAAGTAAATATCGATGTCAGGGTTGTCACTGGCCCTTTAAGCAAGAGGCGAAGATTCTTGGAGGAAAATGCGTACCGTTGCCAGTGTGCCGAACAAGCAGCGTTGTGCGACGGGTCCGGTGACGAGCGGATGCAGGCTGTAGTACATTCTTCGACGCCGCGGTGGGTATTAAGTGACTTGTTTATCGTATTAGCGCCGCCTAATATTGCTTCTGTCGGTATTCGTGAGCCTCCGTAGCCTATGTTGCGACTCGCGAGCACAAGCAAAACCGATCACCCTTTTTGCGTGAGTCGGAGGCTGGCCGCCAGCTAGGGTGGCGGCGCCGTAACCGGGACTTCCTCATTATGGCAAGATGTATGATGTTTTACTTCTTTCGCGGGGCGAGCATTAGAGTCACCGAGCGGGAGATTCCGAAATGTAGTTTGGTGCACTCGCAATAATTAGGGCGACAATACCTACCCGCGCCTATGTGAAAAAAAAAATAATAATAATAATAAAAAACACAGATAGCCTAACTCGCATGCAGCAAATTGTTTCGAAACGCGGAGCAAAGCAAGTCTCAACGTGGAAATAAGCGGAACAAGCGCAAAGAAGACCCAATAAGTCATCGAAAGAACTTTCTTTTTCTTTTTTTTCTCCGTCTCGGCAGCAGAGTCCTGTGGCAGTGCGGGAAACTCGATATTCCTTCGCCGCGCCACGCACGCACGCACGCACGCGCCCGGGTCCGCCAGCGCTGTAAGGGCCGGAGGGAGAGCTGGGGCACAAAATGAAAGTGAGGGCAGACGGGCACAGGGAGCACGGAGTCGTGCAAACGCCACGGACTCGGGCGAGAGGAAGAAGCCCGAAGAGAGCGGTCCAGGAAGAAAGCCGAGAAAGCGCGCGAAAAAGAAAAACAAATTGCACATGTGAGCCCCGAAAAGAAATCGATCATCTCCGAGCAGCAGCGGCCATGGAAGCATGACTCGGCTCCGCCGACTCCGAGCGAGAGAGCCGAGGTTTCGAGTCGGAGTTGGGCCGTCTCGGCACTGTTTGCCCTTTCCTTCTGTAGGGGCGAGCAACACTGGCGTCGCTGATGTATCGGGCTGTCGACAAAGAGTCGCTGCTCGGATTTGTCCGCGGTCTTCTTGATTTGCCCGAAATAAGGAGCGAGCGACGTCCACTCTCTTCTTCGGCGTCGTCCCGGGGCGCAGCAGTCAAAGACCTCTCGCACGACGTCGCCTTTTCGGGCCAAGCTGGTGACGCGGCGGGGCGGGCTACGAAGACAGCCGTCGCCCTCGCGCGCTTGGATAGACTCGCTGAGAAAGGAAAAAATACCAATCAACACAAGTGCATGATTGAGACCAAAGGCGATCCTTCCCGACGGCTAACAGCACTCGGACGAATCGCGGGTACTCGAAAAAACCAAAACGTTCGAGCTCGATTTTTTTCTTTTCGGAATTTCACGATTCCTTTATCCTCTTCTGTGTGCAAAGGGCAGAAACGACGAATTCCAAATTCTTTTCCTCTGCCTCGCAAAGGGAAAGGGGGGGGGGGGGGCGGAAGAAGGGAGGACGCGGCTGCCTGCTGGAAATGAAAGATTCCTCTCCATATTCTCACCTCCTTTGCCGGGGCCGTTATTCGGTTCTGTGCCTAGAATAGACGCCCCCGTCTATTCCATTCGTTTTGCTTATTTAAGCTTTTTTTTTCTTTTACTATTCATTTTAAGGTGCCGACGGAAAAACAAAACATGTTCTGTAGCGGTAGAGAAACCTGAGGCGTGCAACGCGAGTGAAAGGGAACACGTGAACGTTTGAGAGATTTCCACAACTGACGAAAACAGGCGTCAGTAACGAGGCGCCAACCTAAGCGAACCTGACAAGCTCGACAGCTCGACACAACCCCTGGAATATGTAACCTGAAACGAGACGAAATCCAGTCTCCGCAACCGCTGACCTTCCATGTTCTCCGGTACACTTTTTTTTCTGTCGCTCCTCCTAAAACCAGGAACGATCGAAAAATGAAAATTGAAAACTCCCGACAGAGTGCTACGGACCACAGCGCGCACACACACTGTCTTGTTCCCCGCAGATAAACCCGCTTCGCGTGTTCGCTTCTAATCTACGCGGGCGTGAAAAGTCGGGTCCGTCCGAGGCATCGTCGCCTAGACGACCACGTGCGCCTGGAAGAATACACCGACTTCGGCGTGAACGCAGGAGCGCTGCCCGCAGACTGGAATATCTTCCAAGAGCTCGCGGAGGCGTGGGAGCATTATCCAGGCCGCGCAGCTCGCGGCCGCATGGCGCGAGCGCGACCCGTCAGCGGTCAATCCGTCATCGGGGGCGCGACCGGCGCGGAGGCCGCCATCCATTATTCGACGCGGATCCGAGCCCCGTCGCCCCCTCTCCCACCATGGCACACGGCTTCGTCTGTAGACTCGGGTTCAGGCACATTTCCGCCGCAAATGAGCCGAGCCCGACGCGGCGTAGCGGGTGCGTAGGCGAGGGCCGACGGGCCTCCGTGGCAGGGTGCTCCGGCAGACGGCGATGACGCGACGACCTTGAGGCGCCACCGCCACAACACCGACAACGCGACCCGTCAACCTCGCTCGCGGAGAGCCCTCGCGCCTGGCACTCTTACTTTACACCATTCTGAAAACAATGAAACGGCACAGTAAATAGCTGGGCCGGCTTGCTAGAAGCAGCGTCTGCAACGATTGTCCGACTTCGGCCCTGCCAATAAACTCTTTGGATTAGTTTAGAACAGAAAATAGTTTTGGCTTGCCTGCGCTAACCACGACCCCTGTGCTGTGAACTCTGCAGAAGCTCGATCTAACCAATGTAAAAATTTTTCACAGGGATAAGTTGTTTGCTAAGTAGTTTCCTTTCTTGTTCTTCTCTCTCTCTCTCTCTCTATCGGTCTGTCTTGTCCCTTTCATTTTCTTCTCTGTCTTGGACGGCTGGTTGGCAGGCGCGCTGCGTCATGCGCACGGTTATTTGCCCAAGCTGCTTAGCCGTCCACGGTTACGACTTGGGCAAATAAAGATTATTATTATAATTAGTGCTATCATTATTAAGTATGTGCTACGCCTGAACTTCTACGCCGTTTTCCAAGTCACGTGCGCAGTGGCGTACTCAAGGGGGCGCAGAGCTTCCTGTTCTGTCCTCTCTTTGGTGACAATCCCAGATGCGCTCACTGAACTGTTTTCCTCGTGTTTTGCCTCGGATCCGAACAAGTTCCGGTTCGGTCACGTCGGAGGGGAACGCACAACAACCAGTCGGGATGGCGGATGTCCGCAGCAAGCAGCCGAAACTCAGACGAACGAAAAAAACGCTAATGTAAAACACGTGCTCGTCATCACGAGGACGGTGTTATTGGCCTCGGTAAATTGCGCCACTGATACTATCCAATAAGCCTTGAAATATTACGGGCATTTGGTGCATTTATTCGTGTCGAAAGGGACCATGAAATGATTTTTCGGCTGGGCTAAGTTGGGATTTTACTAATCACATGTCGTTTAGTGCACCAAAATAAAACAAGTACATTATTTCTTTTTATTTATCTTAACCCTAAAGGCCCTTTCGGGCATTACATAAGGGGACGCAATTCAAAGGTTGGTACAACTGAACCAAGTGGCACCAAAAGAGACAAAGATAAAAAATGAAGGTACAAAGCATAGTTTGTTAATTTTAACCCGTAGGAAGCCGAAAGCCTGCTTTTCGGTATGGATGTTTGAAAATATAGCGGACTATTTGTACCCCTTTCCTTCGAAAGTGTTCCGCCTCTTCACTGTGATGCATCCGCGGTGCCCAAGCCCGTCAGCCGAAGCCAGCTCACGCATTGGACACGAGCACTGCGTCACTCGGACATGTGCGCTCGGCAGCAATCAATCAACCTAAGGATGGAAAAGGCACCGTCAACGCCTGTCGTTGTATGCCACGAGCACTTCGAGGAATGGGACTTCGTTTACCCGGTGTACAAGACGCTGGGTAAGACCGATAGCGATGTCCTTCCGTACCTTTTCCAAGTTTGTCACTTTTACCTTTATAATTAGGTTAAAAGTACCGAAAGCTATCAACGGAGGAAATTCCGCCAATCAACCTCTCCGTCCATCCACGCGATCGTGCGAGTACGACAGAGAGAGACCAGACCTGTTGAAACTAAGGTTGAAACCTCTTAAAATTTCTTAGGACGAGAGAACACATTGGCACTCTGGCGCCATCTATGCGGTGACCCTGGAACTGCATTTCACAAGAGCGAAGGTTTTGCGCGATTTTCGACGTCAAATGCGCGTAATACCTATGAGAAAAGCTCGTTTATGATGTTGACAAAAGTTTTCCGAGCCAAGAAAGAAAGGATAATGCGCGAGAGAAATAGAAAATATGCGGGACTGCCAAGTTTACACTGCTACCCAATAGATGACGCCAGTGTGTCCTCCCGCCGTAAGAGATATTAAGAGGTTCCAAGGCACTCGGTCTTAAGAGGTCGCAAGTGTCTGAACGGGCCTTTACTGCTGCGGTTGAGTAATCCACGAAAGACGAGCTAGAATGTTCCAGGCAGAGTCCCAATCAGAAGGACCTCATTTCCGCTGTGCTCGATGGCCAGAAAAGTTCAAGCCAAAGCGTTTTATGACGCGGTCAATCAGAGAAGCGTTCCGTGTATATAAAAGTGACCCTCCCGACTCCGGCATCGGCCTGAAGAAGTTTTACTCCCTGCGACCCCGACGGGTCAAATGCAATCCCCAGCAAGAAGCATGCGTTTGTGTATACTGCGCAAACTATAACCTCTGCGTCGCCTCTCTACAGAACGCTTCTGGCTTACAACCCGACGCAGCGGAATTGAACTCGGCATTCATTTGCAACCCGCCATCACGCTAGTGCCTTTTGAGACGAATGTGATCATTGTCCCAAAGATCTGTCGAAAAACTCAACATTTCTGAGGATGAAGAAATAGATTTTGGGAGCATGAGAGTGAGGCCAGCTCGTGAGAAAGACTTTGGATCCGGTCACTTTTCTGGGAGAGCTTCGTGCGTCGGTCTCAAGTTGGATCATTCACAATCATATCAGACCGACGCAAGGCAAAGCCATCTACGAAGAAAAGCAGTGTGCGCAGCGTGGTAGCATTCTCTTCCAGTTCGACTTTGCTGAGAACTCGACTGTCACCCTTCCTGACGAGATTCAAGCGTACGACCGGACAAAAAAGCAGGTCTCAATATTTACGTGTGCGGTGACGACTAGAAAGTCGACATACAGTTTTGCCGTCATCAGTGACGACTTGCATCATGACCAGACATCATGCTTGTCTGGCTCTACAAAAAATTGAAAGAGTGGGTCAATGACAACCTCTCATTTGACTTAGGTAAGTGACGGTGCCGCCAGTCACTTCAAGAATCGCTTCCAACTTCATGAATTCTAAAAAAAAAAAAAAAAAATGGTTTCCCAAAGCTTAATGGTTATTCTCAGCCACTGGGCATGGAAAAAACGTGTGTGACGGAGTTGGAGGACTCGTCAAACACCAAGCAACGCTTAACAGCTTGAGACAGCTCCCAGGAAAGGTAATTCACTCTGCAAAATGCGTGGTGAACAGTCTTTTCCAAAAACTAAAAGGAGTGAATTTCACACTTTTGGACAAAGATGAGGTTGTTGAATTCTGTGGACGGAAAAATGAAGAGTGGGTGAGAGTGCGCGCCTTTCCTGGTATTCAGTCGTGGCATGTGTGGCTTTGCAAAACATCGGAAGCTTCGACCTGTGATTAGCAAGTAGCACGGAGTGTCAGGTCCCCTTGGAAGATACTCTAAGTGCGCACCTTCAGAAAAGGTTTGCGTCAAAATCTGTCCATTTTGAAACCTATGAAGGCAGAACTGTGTTTTATATGTTGTGTAATTTATTCTATTTAATGTGAAATTTCTTATAACGTGCTAAAAGATGTGACAAGCTATTATGACAAAAAAACAAACACTTTTCTCTCAAAATAAGAAGTCGCAATCGCTGCGTCGCACTACAAAGATACCCCGTGCCGAGCTTCGGAGAAAGGGCTCGGTAGAGGAGCTGTATCTATTACACCATCAATATAATGCCGTATGTTTTTAATGGATATTAACCCCCAAATAAAGTAGAATGACTGGCCAGAGTTAAAAAAAAAAAATCGAGAACGTTTTTTTTAATTTTTAATCGCCCTTAGAAATATTTTTTATTTTAGTGCTTGTCTCGTGTTTGCATGCCACTCTCCCCAACCCGAGAATAAATATATTTTAATTTTAGCGAATTTACATACATTAGTGAGCAGCGTATGTAATTAAAATATGACGTTTCTGAATAAATTATTTCCTAAGATACAGGCCTGCAAAGTTGGGGGAAAAACGGTCAAGCAACCGAAATTGATGTTTTTTATATATATTTTTTTGAACATAATAAACAATAACAATATTTTTTTCTTATTGCTAAGTGCACATAGGTTGCGCCCAAAAAGTATGAAACTCACGTAAGAAATTTAAGTTCCGTTATTAATCACCAAATAAATTGACTCCTCCGGCTAATCAAGCAAATGCGACTTTCCACCTCTACGTGATGTATGATTTTTTTCGTCCGACAATTTTTTTTCTAGGTGAAAATAATTATGATTTTGTTTATTTCGGACATCGGGAAATAACATATAAAAGTATGAAGCAAATTGAAAAGGTCGACCAGCCACCCCCTGTTCGATCTTATCTGAAATCACCCCCTTTCAATTTTGCTATTAATTTGGTTTCTCGTTAAATTATCTACTCCACCAAATTTGTGTATTATCACGCTTCTCTAGACTTCCCCTGTCAATCGTCTAACCTCTTTTTTTTTATGATTATTTGTTCTTCCGTCTTTTTTATCCTCGCTAGCAAAACCCAGGGCTCCCACCAAACCCGTTTCTCCTAAAGGGAGGGCAGGACGAAGCCCCGTGCACTTTAAAACCACATGTTCTAGCGTCTCGCGGTCACCATGGCATAAGGCACATATGTGTCTCTCTCTTGAAATTTAGCCCTATATGACTTCTTTCTTAACGCCATCGCATTTAGGAAATGCGATAGCATTAAGAAAAAATGCTGTCGCATTAAAAAAGAAATGAAGAAATACTATACCGAGCATCACAAAAACGTACAAGAAACAGTTGACAGATCGACTCATTCTTATTCGGGCGTCGTCGAAAGGGGGAGGCAAATGAACCAGCACCGCACGTCAAGCCCGTCCCATTAAAAGTCCAAACTCAAAGTCGTCAAATCCCGAGCACGATCAAAACACTTCCGCACAGCCAGCCCCAGTGCCGGCAACGCGCGAGAATCCCGAGGACAAAACTCTGCCTCGTAAAAAAGCAAGCAGCCAATTTGAAGTTTGCGCGTGAGGCTTTGACGGCGACGACAGCGCCTCTCTCGACGGCAGGAAGCCGGAACAAAACTTGGCCACAAACTCTGGACGCCGAGATAGCGCGAACGACTCGCGGCGCTGTAAAAACACGAGCCGGCACCAGGACCGAGCGGCCGGGCCTCGAGCAGGTCATTCAGCGAGCAGCGCACGCCGCTTGTATACAGCCCCCCCAAACCCGGGATGAGCCAAAAAGAAAAGCCGCCGCACTCCGAAGGAGCCCGGGAGTCGCATTCCTCCGCTGGGGGCGCGAAAACGAGGCACAGACACGCGGACAGATTAGAACGCCGATTCGTACCGAGATAGCGCCGCTTAATTTCGAAGCAACGGTGAAAAGCGCCTCCTTCTCGACGGAAAATGCAAAACGAGATGAACGGGCAGGTGCCCCGCGCGAATTTGACCGGGTGGTGCGCGGAGCCGGCTCGCAATTGCGCTTTTGACTCGCGGAATTTCGTCGCTTCTGGCAGCGACCGTAATCCCGGGTGGCTTACGAGGAACCCGGAATGGCGTAACAACCGTGAGGAAGATAAGAATGCGTAAGGAATTACCCTGATTATCTCGGAGCGGCCGCCAGGAACTCACAGCAAGGGGGACGCCATGACACCAGTTGATCCGGTTGCCTGGGAAAGGTGGCACGGCGGAGGAGACCTGTCAGAGGGTGTCTCGCAGAGAAGCACCCTGGAAACAGGTAGGGGACATACCCTCGGCGACCGGAGGCCATTCCGGCCGCGTTCTCGTTCAGAGTCGGGCAGCTGCAGTGGCCTCAACGCTGCAATGCCACACAGCACCATACTCGACTGTAGTTTTTGCAGATCGTATTTCGTGTAGAGTTCGATCGTTTATTCATCCGGAATTATTTATTTTCGTCAGGGGACTAGAAATTATAAAATTGAACGAAAGAAACGTGCGTACAATTTCAAGCCTTTGAGATACATACATTTTTTCACAAAGATAATACAATGTTTAGGTGTTTTTGTGAACTAAAGTGAAGTATTTTGTATAATATTTCTAAATGACGTGAGTCTTCTAATTCTCCGTTGAAGTGATTGGCTGGGATAGGAGCCAGAGCGGGGAATGTTCCTCT
>JAZHYW010022357.1:0-118752 GCA_037355805.1 Ixodes ricinus | reverse complement strand
GAAAACCCAATTTCCAGCCTGTCAAGACGCAAAAGGCTGCAGCAGCCGTCCAATTGTGTGCTTTGGGCGCTGCATTCAAATTCTTGGCCCTTACCAAAACGTGAACAAGCGGAAGGTTTTAGTTATTTCTTTTTGCTTCTTCTTCCAGGTAAGCTTCTTGTTCCTTTGTTTGTGTCTGTAGAGAAATTGCGCGTACGTCCCTGCTTAGAAAAAAAGAACACACACACAGCAGTATTGTCGCGAATATGCCCACATTGTCTTGTAACTTTCCGGGACACGATTATTGCTTACACTTTGTTTCCGTTGCTGCCAGAGTAGCTTATCAATCGTTTTTTTCTTTTTTGGGAAATGTTGTTTTTAAGATGCTTTTGTTTCCGGCATTTTGTTTTGATTTCGTTTACAGTCGATTCTCGTTTAGAGATGGTACGGTTTTTGTCACTTACCGGTTTTAGCGGTTGATATGCCGTGATTATAGCAACGATGTACCCGAATGTGATCTTAAACCAATCGGGTGGTCACAAGATATAATTTGTCTCCGAAGTCTCGAAAACAAATCTTACACGGTTATGTAGGTAGTTATGTTTTCTAAAAGTTTTGCAATTTAATTATATATTTATTTCGAAGGAAGAAAAAGAAACGAGGGGGGGGGGGGGGCCTCATTATGTATGTAACAAAACTGAAATGCCGTGCTCTCTGCAATTATTACGTGACGTTAAAAAAATTGAACATGTTGGTCCAAACGTCAGACTAGTATGGTGTTTTTTTTTTAAATATTTCGTGTGAAAAAGCAAAATTATAACTTCTCCCAGCATTATTCTTTCTTTTCTTTTTTTCAGTTCATATACTTGTTTCGAAGCATCGTATTATAAAATAATTACTGTATTTCTCTTTATTAATTTCTTGGGATAAATATCTACACTGAACATACTATGCGTTCACTATCGCATTATATTCTTTGAGAGCCTAAGAAACTCGGGGCGTGGCGAGCTCCGTGAATATAATTATCGCTCCGTAACCAATCGGATTGCGGCATTAGAACACCGAAGAGCCAATCACGAAGCAGAGAGCATTAACATAATAAGCCACTCCTTGTGTTTCTTACCTTTACGCTCAATGGACCAATCTCACATTCAAATGTACCGCGTTTTGCTAATCTAACTATACGAAGATTGGTTAAAATTTTTGCGAATGTTTCTTTCTTTAATAATCATTTGGAACCGCAAAAGATGGAACTTAATGCCGCATAAAAGCTATGCTTCAGCTACCATTAAAAAAAATGTGGGCTTGAACGGTTGGTGTACTCCGTTTCACTTTATGTACAACCGCAGACGACGCTACGTTCGGATGGAGCCAATCAAGCGGAGCCAAAAATGTATCGTCAGGGCGCTCATTTTTTAAATCCTATCAGATGGTAAACCACAATGAAAAAGCGCAATATAAGTGCCCAATCACTGTGCATGATCGGTTCAGTCGGTGATTGCAAACGCACAAAGGCGACGAACGCCTTGAAGATAACGCTGCAAGAAGGCTCAGGCGGAGAGACGCCATCTCCGGAGGCGTCCATGTTTCGTTCACGCTTCTCTTGCCCGCCACCAGATGACACCACGGTCGTCGAGGCCTACGAAGGGCGTCTGCTACGTACGGCGCCTGCTACGCGTGGAGTGAACCAACCGTTCAGCGACTGCAGCGAAGCTTTACACTTGCTAAACCCAACATGACTGTTAAACGTGCCCCTTTGAACCGACGGTGGGTATTCATGACGTAATATATAAGGTTAGTAACCAATCCAAAGAAGGGCTCCTGTCCAGTGCCATTTTTAGCGCTTGCTTTACGCGTCTCGCTTGATTTTTTTATTTTAAAGCGAGAAACTCGTACGTGCTGCGCTGTTGAGATCGCGCACTGGGCTGCGAAATGGAAAATATACGAACCTGCTCAGAGCAGGTCCTCGCTCTGTACCACGCTTACACACTAAAGAATGAAAAGTGCTTTTGAAATACGTGCTACCTTTATCGATGGCGTCATTCAGCCCCTACTAAAAATCTAAAACGCTGTAATGAAGTTGAACTGCTGACAGGACACATTGGACGTTAGTTCCGGAACATTCGACGAACAAAAAGTAACGATGCACTGCTCTCGCACTTCCAGGTGAAGTGAAACGGAATGTTTTAAAAATAGTGCCGTTCGCTGGACTGACGGTCCGCGGGCCTTTTCCTTTTTTTCGTTCTTCGTCAGGCATATTGGTGGCTCGGAAACTTTGTTGGCGCTGCATCTTTCGCCAGAACAGCTTTCCGTGGGGCACTTATGAGGACGCGGCCCTTGCAGACGGTTTTCCACAATTCGCTCGCAAACTTCGACTCCAAATGCCTCTCGCTGACGAAGTCTGTCAGCTACAGCAGGCGTCCTTGGCGCGCCATCACGTCACGCCATATCTTTAGGCGGTCCTCTTCTTTGGGAGTAGCAAAAAGGGACAGCTTTTCCATTCACGTTTTGTATCCGGCATTGCACCGTGGCACGAAGCACTTCTTCCTCATTGCCGGCAGCTTCCCGAAGCCGAAACGGGCCAGAAGCAAAACGATAACCGCGGAAAATTGCGCAGCGTTACAGCCCGGCGCACGGTACTGCCTGCTACCGCTTACGAAAGGTTGGCCTCGTCGTTGGTGGCGCGCTCTGGCGGCAGAGGAGAGAATCACGTGCCCATCTTCGCCAGGACTGCTTGCTGTTCGGCTGAGGCGCAGCGCCACCTGAAGTATGGGAGTATACCACAACACAGTTGCGCATCCGTTAAAACATCCTGTTTATTTTGCTCGCTTATGCAGTGTCAGCCGTGTCTTCGACATAACTTGATATACCTGTTGTGGAGCAATGTTGTATGAATTACGACTCGAATGCACCACGCAGAAGTTCACATATTATAAACGGGGCATGCTAGCTTAAATGTGTAGAACAGAGAGCTTTTTACTTCTCTACCGAACAAAAATATCGGAAGTACCTCGACACGTGCGGCTATGCGATCATGTTTTCAGCTATAGGATTTTCATCCGTTACATCTCAAAAGGTCGGATGTAATCCGGAAAGTTTTACAAAACTACAAGCTTTATCCACGAGGAGATGCGGTGACTATATCCGAACTTATTTCTGTTGTATTATTAAAGACTCTCTTTTCCTCAGATAGTGTTTGGATAGAAGCGCAGATCGCTCTCGACTGCGGGGGCGTATGTGTTCGGCGTCTGGGCGGATCCGCTCCATTGCCGCCGCGGTACGCCGTAGCGTGAAATGAGGTAGCGCAGAGGGAAGCACTAACGCAGAAAGGAGTTTGAGTAACCTAGCGCACGTGCGCCGCTGCGGCGGATGGTTCTTTGCATCGAGGAACACTCCTGGTTCGCTGAGTCTTGAACGACGCAAGAGATAATCTTCTCTGCGTATACGCGCCGAGCTCTGTTTTAGTGCTCTGTTTGCAGCAGTCTATTCCGTCCACCGTGCATACGTGTGCGGGTTTTGTGTTCTTGCAGGCGGCACACCATTTACATTTGGTTATGGCTTACGACGGGTTATTCTTGCTGGTATTTTTACGGCGATGGCCGTTATTGGCACACCCATAGACGTAGCGCGACGCTTGTTCCTAGTTACGTGTTTCATGAACAAGTTCCTTCTCTCAAAAAGGAACCTAGTTCATTTTTAAGAGAAGGAACGAGTAACGTACTTTCGTTAATTTTTGATGAAGTAACCAGTAGCGGTGTTTAGTTACTTCTGCGGGGGAACGCGTACAAGACAATTACCCAAGCTAGTTCTCAACCCAGCTCTCGCCTGTATTTTGCGCGAGGAGAACACGCCCATACACTATAAAAAATGCGCGCAAGGTATGCCAGTATATAGCCACAGTTATCGCTAAATGAAGGCGTTAAAGGGAAGCTGAAGCGGTTTTGTATTTGAGTAAAAAACACTTAGATCGTCTTTATTTGGCCTCCAGGATCACGAATAACGAAATTATTTTTCGATTTGGTGCACGGATGCTGCAGAATATCATTTTCAAAGTACCGCCGAAGCACCTCCTCCCCGGAGTGTGACGTCACAAAAGGAGCTTTCGGAATCTCCGCTCTCGCGCATCTTCAGCGCCTATCAAAGCTATGCACGCGCACTCCTGTTATTTTTAAAAAGGTAAAAGAAGACGTCAACGACTGGTGTCAGTGCGGGGAAATATACCTGGCAAGCTCGCGGCTGCACGCTGCTGCCCACACGAGGGACCCGCGCTTGGTGGTCGAAAAATCTTTTTATGACGCAACAACTGGTCACAGTTTTTTTTTCACACGTTTAGTAACATGTTCAGGGTAAACGAACGTGATATTCAGATTCACGGGATGAAAATACTTTAGAATTCACCGCTAACTCGTTTCTTTTTCTTTTTCGATTGCTTCCTTAGCTTCTTTTTAAAAAGCGAGGAATTATTAGCACCGACAAAGAATGGAAGCGGCTTTTGCTTCGTAAGAAAAACACCACATTCAAAGTAACGAGAAAATAATGCGTTATTTACATGCTGAGGCAACGTGTTCTTTTTGTTTGTTTTGTTTTTTACTTAGATCAGTATTGTAGGTGTTACCGAGAAAAAGTGACAAAATACGTTACTCGTTACTTTCCAATAAAAGGAACGGGTCAACGACTTACATTACACCAAAATAAAAGGAACGCGTTACCGTTACGTTACCGTTAGAAAGCAACGCACGTTACTTTTAAATTATGAATTAACACGTTTTATTCTTTTGACGTTGCAGGTGTGCATATGCGCCGCATTTAAGCAACATTATATCCATCCAGAAACTAAACTTAATTACCTTATTTTATCTATGGTTCCACCTAAATACGCACGAAAAAAAAAAACGTTAATAAGTACTAGAAACACGAATTGAATTTAAGTGTAATTTTTTTTTAAGGCTTGGGAAGAATATGTGACGAGTTACGTACAGTGCGTTGCAATATGAAAGACCCACTGGGAGTGCGTGTCGAGGCTGTGGCTGGCGGGGGCGCTGCAAGCGCTCCGGGCAATTCCTTTCTGCTTCGAGGGGAGGACGCCCACTCGGGGCACAGCTACAGTGCAACGCCCTTATCAGTTTGTGTTGAGCCCCGAGTGAGCGTCCTCCCTTCGAAGCAGAATGGAATTGCCCGGAGCGCTCGCAGCGCCCCCGCCAGCCACCACCTCGGCCACGCACTCCCAGTGGGTCTTTCATATTGCGGGGCACTGTACCTATGTTACACGTTACTTGAAATAAGTAACGCAAGTACATTACCCGTTACCGTTTTGAAAAAGTAACGAGTAAGTTACACGTCACCGTAAAAAGTAACGCGTTTCTTGTAACACGTTACCGCGAACACTAATTTGGACACACGGTCCCTGAAGAACAAGGCAAATGGGAGAAAAAAAAAATACGCCGAAGACACTTAAGATTGCTTACGTGTCGGAATGCGAAAGCATTATAGTCCGGCGGTTGAAATATTTTCAAGTAATGTTTCTGCACGCATTGAAGTTGTTTCTGCCGGTATTGTATTCGGTGTGTGTGTTTGCGTATTCATTGGCCTGCTTCCTCGGCTGTGACGTACTTGCGTAGGCGGCCACGTTCGCCTGCGCAAGCCGCAGTAGATGTTTATGCTGCTGCCGATGTCGAGGCCGTAGATGTAGACGCGGTCGCCCCACAGACAGTACATCGCACGAAGCCCACAAGGAGCACAGATCAAGTCCGAAGCGAAACTGACGCGCCGGAGGCAGCCCGCCACGTCTTCCTTTTGCACACGGCGATCCGGCAGTGACATCACGCTGCCCCACTGCGCAGGCGCGGTGGCCCCGCCGGCTTCACGGCTTCCGTGACGAAGCTTCTGCGATGCTGTGCTTTTGTTTGTGTTTTATTTCTGAGGCACGTCCACTTTGACCTTCAGCGGCGCGTGTTTGATGACATATTTTTTTGGCTATGTTTCGGGCACAACGCCCGAAGCCACTTTTCCCATAGTGGGACATATAAGGCTTAAAATTAAAACTCTGCCTGACGAGGCCGTCACCCTAAAAACTTGTCTCAGCTAGCAGCGGAAAAATAATACACTAATGATAAATTAAAAACAAAAACATTGTCAGAAATTAAGGGCACAATATTACTATTGTTAAGAAATTTACGAAGAAAGAAAACCACACGTCAAATTTGTACAGTGGAGGAGAGATGCACTACAAAGACATTGACAATGCTGAAATATTGCCTTTGCCAGCTTAACACAAAATTACAATGCTAAAAAATGGAAATAAATTGGCAAACCTTATTTATTACACATCTTTGAAAAAAAAAAACCTGGAGGCGACGTACGAAGAAGTGGACAAACACAAGACGTGTTTGTATCCCCTTCTTCTCCCGTGTCTCCGTTTTTTCCGTTCTTCAAATATCTGTGACATCAACCAGCTCGCCTGGTTACTTACTCTTTCTTTTATATTTATTATGTCGGACACGCCAGAATATATTTTTATGTGACTTCTGTAGCTATAATGAGAAACGCAATTTTGCATTGTTTCCATAATATAGGGATGATTGTTTAGTAAATGAGGAATTAAATATACTATTTACTGATTCCTGCAAGTTACCCTTAACCAGACATGTACACGTTACCCCAAAAAAGTAACTAAATACCGTTACTCGTTACTCGCTCAAAAAGTAACTAAATACGTTACTCGTTACCGATTCTCAAAAGGAACGCGTGAGTTACCTGAAAAGTAACGAGTTACTTTTCACGTTACTTTCAGGACCGAATGCACAACTGTTTTTGTTTCATGGTTTATTGTTTTCCTTTTAGTAGTCGTTGCACTTAAGCAGCAGCTGCCTGTCGAAGTTTTCATCAGTTATGTTTCCCCGCTTCCTTGAAAATACATCTCTGGCGACGCTGAAGCGTCGTTCTACTGACGCGCTCGAAGGAACGGCAGTGTTGTGTTTCAGGAAGAGCTGGTGAATCTTCGGGAACTGCGCCTTCATTGAGGACAGCGGGTAATGGGTTATGTGCCTTCCCGTGTTTGCAACCTCCGGGTTTACATTCGGTCCGTACCCGGTTCTAGAAAGTTCAACCAACGAATCTGATTGTGCTCGCTGGGTGAAGGACATTCCCAGCTGTAGAGTTCAGTACAGCAACGTTTATCGCTGGAAACGTCAGTCGAACTGTTCGACTGACGTGTTCAGCTCCTGCGGTCGCAAGCACAATCTGTGCTCGACGTGACGGCAAAAGATTCCACCTGTACTGTCATACTGTTTATTTGTTTTTCGGGTTGCCCATCTGCCTTTGTCGCAATAGACGCATACTCAGGCTAGAGTAAACACAAGGCCGTTTAAGCGGTGTTGTACACGTTACTCCTCAAAAGTAACGAGATACCGTTACTCGTTACTTGGCCTTCAAAGTAACTAAATACCGTTACTCGTTCCTTTTCTAAAAAGTAACTAAATACGTTACTCGTTACCGAAAATAGTAACTAGGTACAAGTAACTCGTTACTTGTAACGCGTTACGTACATGTCTGCCCTTAACCGTGGTATTTCATAGGATTGATGTTTTAAATTGTATTCATTATTATTCCGGCGATGTATCTAAAAAAAGGGTTGTTTTGTCCATAATTACGTAATTTTGTATATAAATTGAAAGTTTTTGGATGCAACAATTGGTAAATGCCAATTAAATCGTGCTCTAAAAATATATTTATTTATTTATTTGGAAATATTGCCAGACACCTAGACGGCGTTCAAGGCAAGTGTGAGCGCGGTATGCATGTACACGGAGCAGTATGGTTAATGCGATTAAGTTTTTCGATGCAGCGTACTGTCTTTTTTGTTCCATGATAAAAAAAAGCCTTCCTAAATTTGTCTTAGTTGCAGAATTACAAACAAGAATCGCATTAACGGTTAACGTGCTTAGATACTTTTTGAGTGAGTAGCGACTAAGGGTATTTAGCTACTTAATTTCAGTAACGTGTATACAACCGGTGATTCCAATTATTGGCGAGGCTTCGCGGCGGATACCGCGAGTGTTTCGTCTACATACGCTAAAGTCCGCTAAATTTAGCGGGAAATTAGGGTCGCATGACGGCATAAAGCAACGTGACGTCAGAATGTCAGTGACGTCATTGAGTCACGCCTGCATTCTTGTGGCTTGTACGCTTGGGGTTTTCTTTGCCCGAATAATGTCTTTCGTCCTTTTCCTGCCATACAAGAACACTCGTTTCCAGGGCGATTGTTTCAGCCGCATTTAGTTTTTTCTCGGGACAAAATTTTTGGCGAGATAGAACGCTTTAAAGTGATCGTTGGTGAGAATAAGGTTTTTCATGGCGCAAAGCACAATTTTCTCCACGATTGGCTGTCTTCCGTGGAAACAGTAAATCACTGCGTTTAATAAGAAGATCTGAGCAAATGGCGATGCTCAGAATACTATTATACACACAAGAAAAAACAGCAACAGCGAGTTTCGCATGACAATGAGCATGACGTTTCATTTGTTCATTGTGTATATACACAACACATTTTCAGGTCTCATCGCCATTTGCTTGGATCCTTACATGGCTGACCGCGATTAGTTGGCTCTGGGTTTTTGCAGAAAAGTAAGCTCACAGATTCTTTATAAAGTAAAATGCCTATGTTTCTAAAAAAAGAGATCGCTGAAAAGAGCGGATGCCGTTCTTGGAGCTAACTCTCTCGCGCAGTGCACAAGAATCAGTGTCAATCGAGAGCGTAACTGCGATACTGCCGCGACGCATTCATCACTCGCGCTACACCAGCGCGTTGCACTCTCGAGTGTCTCCGCCCACGAGGGCTCTCCATCAGATTTATGCGCCTCAAGACACCGACACACGGAGATACGTTTTCCCCAACCGAAACGAGAGCAGCCGCGATGGACCCGAGCTTCCGCGCGTCCCATCTCTTCCGACCAGGTGACCGACGGGCACGCTCCGTTCGACCTCAAGATGGACTTAGGCGGACGGTATTCGGGCCATCTTAACCAATCCAGTGGCACGAACACATCACGCGAGCACACGACCCTCGCGACGCGGCGTCCGCTCCCCACAGTCACGTGACATTCATTCGCCACGGGATTGGATGCTGTGGCACGTAGATTTGGCTGCGGTTCGTCGCGAGGTGAGACGGACTGTATCGCGCCCGCCCCATATCCATTAGCGTGTGGCGGGTCGTAAAGCGGAAACGCATCTGCGACATGTCCGAAGGGAATATCGATTCGTGTGCATATGGCAGCGGGACGAGGGTCCCACGCCCAACAAACGCAGACGGATTGGAGTATCGTTTCTGTTGACGTTCCCGCCAAAATATCTTCCATGTCCGAACACGAGCGGGTCTCCCGCCTCTCCGTCGTTGCCGTGAACGAGCCGCACGGGTTGCCTTGTTTTCCTAGTGCCAACGACCGGTTCGGGGGAGTCATCCGCGTCGGCAGCCGTGTCCATAAGAGGAGCCTATAAAAACCCACTCATTGTTTGGAAAGAAGCGCGTGTGTGCTCTCCGCGGCTCTGGGTCCCGCCAACACAGAATGCGTTTTTGATATTAGCGCCGCAACCTTGGCGTGACAACATGCATTAGCCTGTTTTTTTTATCTGTTCTGTTCATAGGTCAGTGCACAATGAATAGAATAGGTACCCATTGGTAGCGAGCAAAAGCTTTTTGGGCTCTCTTCCTCTACAGAATTTGTGGCGTTTCATCCAACTTCCTTTGCTCGTTTTAGCGGCAAACGCAGGTAGAAACGTACAAAAACCCTGACCGACCACACGTTATTTGGAGAAAATGTTAGAGAGTATGAGAAAGATACAAACGTTCCTACGTTGACTTCTGTGACGTTGCAGTGTCTAGAGTTGCCATCATCTAAGTAACGCTAATCTCGTGCACTTCTCATGACCCGTTACGAAATGTGAGCGCACCTTCCCCCATATCCGAACGCCAGTTTGACTCAAGTACAAGCCTCAGGCTTCGCTAGGAGCAGTCATCCAACCAGTGCTCGTCGCGTGTGACTGGCTTCGGGTAAACTGTAATGGCTGTTATTTTTGGTGGGGGCGGATCATATATGCAATGCGAGCGAAACAGGTGATAAAGGTGGCGTTTTGTGGGTGCCGACAGGCTGTCGTGCATTCAACGTTTTATAGTGACTTCACACATGAGACCCGTATGAAGTGAGTTGTCATTTGACACAGAGAAGACAACGGGTACGAAGTGTCATGGGTGTTCTGGTGTACCCGCGCTCTCTCGTCTCCTTCTCTCTCTTATTTGCTGCCCGCATCAAGTCTGCTCGCGGGACGGGACTCAGAAGATCTCATTAATCGACAATGGAACTTGGCGTCCGCCTTTGAGTTGGGTTCAGCCGCTACGTCGATCGCCACTTTAATATGAATTTGTGCTGAACCATTTTCGGCGTTAGGTTACCGTTCCCACATCCTAAAAACATTGCCCGAAAAAGATGGAATTTGGACTAGTTGGTTTTCAGCCTGAGCGAAAGACAACAGTACTTTTGATCTGAAGCTATTTGATTTTTTAACAATTTTTTCGCTCAGATCCCGGATTTTCTGCTTGACGCGCAGCCCAGCTATCGAATGCCATGAAAGGAGCAGTGTTGTTGATGAGTCTAAAGTCTCACAAATAACAAAGTAACAGCGAGGTACAAAGAAAAAAAAAAGTAAGTAAACTGATATTGCGGTTGTTGATTAGATAATGACTGGTACAGAAACTACTTCTGTACCAGTCATTTTTTTGTTCCCATCTAAACTATAGTCATTTGATTTGGGGGGACGACCACAGGATTGAACCTCCAAAAATACATCTCTTGCAAAAAAAAGAATAATTAGCAATGTCGGCTATGACTTTCATACAGAACGCCTTTTTCGCAATCTGAATGTCATGAAAATCTTCAAACTCTAGAACTTTAAGTTATGTATGAAATATAAAATAGAATGCAGTAAAAATAGAGACTGTTTTATTTCTCTAGCGTCACTGAAGGAAAAAAGCTCAATTTATCCAACTCGTAGTTTTGTACCCTGGTTCATTGAAAACTCCCGCTCAACTATGGTCTTCAGAGAATCAAAATAACTCTCCCGAAGTTGCTAAATATGCTAACCCTAAAGTACATAGACATAACTACTCTTTCACCCAGAGAATTACGGTCTTATTTTTTCTGTTGCGATTGATATGGTTACACTTGAGTTGCATTTGTATTGTACTTGCTTTGTTGCTTGTTTGTGGTTTTTAAATCCACTTTTCTCTGCATTAAGTAATATTGTATAACTTTTTATCTTTTTTTTCTTTTCTCTTCTTTTAATATGTATACACTGTGTGTGAACTCGCATTGCCGCTGCTGCTGAAACTTCTGTGGTGCTGGGAACTCGTCAAGCTGTCCATGCGGCTTTTTTTCCCAGCCCCCGCCATTGTAAAAATGGTAAATAAACATTGAATTGAATTGTAGGATTCGTTACATAACTACCACACAGGGCGTTTTTGAAGGACCAAGTCTTCCAGCGAGCAGATACAAACTCAATCAAAATTTTGCCTGATAATAGGGACTTTTAGCAAGCCGTTTCCATGTTCACGTACGATCCTTTGAAACATGTTTTTAACTGCGCTCCCGGGAGATACTGTGACCGCTTGGCGCGCGCTTGAACGCATGCTTCGAAGGCTCCGGTAGGGTGGTTCGCGGAACACTGAAGCAGTTTGCTAATTATTTCCCAATAACCTAGCGTATTCTCGTTGAGCTCAACAAAGTCTGAATGACGCCGGCAAAGCACCATTCTGTACATCACCGCGCGCGCTGATTTCTGGCGGGATCGTCGAGCGAGTGCCCGTCTCTACAGGGGACCAAAAGATGGCGTCGTTGTCGCTTTGTATGTAATTCGTCTACCTGGTTGAATGGAGACAATGAAACCCGGATTTGCGGCCTGCATAAATAAACTACGCATGGTAGAAAGTTGAAACGTTTGTGGGAATGTGACGCCAGCGGTGGTGATAAAACGCGAAAGTGTGAGCGCATGTTACCTGGATCAAAAGATTAAAAAGGAAAACAAAGTTTCTCTACGAGCCGGCGTTTACCTAAGCATAATAATCATCAAATGGAAATTTGAGATTTTCGGGGTCCGTAGCATCTAATTCAGTGGAAAAAAAACAACAACAACAAAACACTTGTTCTGTTGTTATTGTTAGAAATACAAAAATACAGAAAGAATAAACAGGAAGAGGACGAGAACACAGACGAGTACGTATCGTCTGTGTTTATTCTTTCTGTGTTTTTAAGTCGTGTTTATTCTTTCCGTGTTTTTTTAAGTCTCTGCAAACACGCTCCTTAATTTCTAAAAGATACAATATTGTTCTTTTTCCTAGCTGAAAAGAGTTTTGCTACAAACGCCCATAATTTTAAATTTCGGTTTGATGAATATTAAGTTTAGATGGACGTCGGCTCCATAGAGACATTTTGTTTCTGTTTTGTATATCTCGACAAAGGCAAAGTCGTGTGCTCACTTTTTTTTTAAATTTCATCACCACCGGGTAATATTCTCACGGAGTTTCGCGTTTCTCGGAGTGCGTAATTTATTAATTCGGGTCAGAAGGACGGGATTCATTCTGTCGATCCAACCCAATACTTCAAACGTATCAGTAAAGATCTCGGTGATCGCAAAGCTAACCATAGTTTAGAACACACTTACCCGACGAAGCGAGCCGTCAGCACTACAATCTGGCATCCCGCGTTCTGTCAATAATAACATAAAACAAGAGACAACACTGATGACGTTAAAGCTGCAACTACATTTGAATAATACGGAGTAAAAAAAAAATACGCTCGACGTTTCTTTATGCATTTTCCTCTTCTGCATCGTGTCGACGTTCCTTTAGGCGTTGCCATTCTGCATCGTGAGGCGCGGCGCCGCCGATTTGATGACATTATCAGGACAAGACTACTATACAGTCAACGCAGTTCTGGCGAGTAACGGCGAGTCGCCTGGGGAGCTGTCGGGTTTCATTTCTTTGCGCACGAACTCTAATGCCGCCTGTCCCAAACAACGTTTATTTTTTTATTTTTTTTTTTTTTACTTTTGCGTTTAGGGATTTTCGGTCGGGTAAGACATTTGGGGAAGGAAACTTGGTGGGAGTGGGAGAGAGGGGGCGGAGGAGACGGGGGCCTGGTCTTTTTCCGCCCGAGAAAGAAGATAAGCCGCGTGCGCCGTCATCTTGGCGGGCAGATATGTGGCTGGACGACGACGACTTGCACGCAGTACGAAATTAAGCCACTGCCCGAGATCTCATTACAGCCTGCGCCTAAATTCATTTCCAAACCAAGTTCGGGCTTCTTTCTGCAAACGTCGAGCGATCTTTGCTGCTATGTAGCTGCAGCTGGGGCTCGACTCTTTCGGGGAGATTGGCCAGACCAAGAAGTTCGAGTTGGAAGTCTGGCATTTTCAAGAGTTCGTGTCAGGACCAAGCGCCGTAGACCACGGAGCAACAAAAACAAAATGTGTCTGCATATTAGCCGCCATAAAACCATGGCTTGCGGCTTAGATAAATATATAAGAGCTTGCATTTTTTCTCTCAAGTAAACTGACGTTTTTTTTCTTGATATTTAAATTTAAATGACCCATTTTGCATCTTTTGTACTCGGGCACTTTCGTATTTTGGTAACAGAGGTAACATAATCTAAGCAGGTACTTCTTTTATTTCGTAGTAACCATTTTTTATGAGCTTTTTATTTTGTTTTTGCTAGCTCTGGCGAGTAATTATTCAACCTATGAACAAAATTGTAACCAGTTCAACGTCATCCGCCATATCATTTCAGCGAACGGCAACCAACTGTGCGAAAAGTAAGCAGCTATTTATATGCGCCACAATACTGTTTATAAAGAAAAAAAAAGTGCTCCCCTTCCCCTCCCCCTCTCCAACCCATTAGTTTTGGGGCACAGCGCATGTAAAGGAATGAGCCTGCTTTCGGACGAGCGCGGCGCCGTCCTCGATTTACTCGTAATGTTAATGCATCTAAGGTAGTTAACGATCGCACATGGCTCATCGCATGGTTGGAACAGAGCTTTTGTTGCACAACGAACAAATGAATCACGTTACTCGAGCCGCGCTTTTTGCTGATATAACCTGAAGTCAGGTGGAATCTGCGGACGATGGAAAAAACACATTTCTTTCTCTTCGTCATGAATGGGACACCGCCGTTTTAGTCGTCAACTCATTTTTGGAATTCGGCGTGTGGTTCTCATAGAAGGAGCTCCTGGCAGTCTCAAAATGATATCGGCTACCTTGATGCTTTATACTCTCATAAGATCTGTCTGCTGCCCCGGTATGCATTCGAAACATAAATTATCGGTCTTTCTTTAATCGGCGCGATTAACGGGAAGGGAGACCGGTGTTACGGTTCAAGGTATTACAACCGTGCCAAAAGCGTTGACCTCTTTTTTGACCCTGATACTGCACGGTTATTAAAGGATAATTTCGTTGCCTTTCTCATTAATTTAGCTGCCAAACGGAAGACGTGTGATGCGTCTTCCGAGTGCCTCGCTTGGTGGTGTGAGTACACGAGCTTTTAGCGAATTCTTCGTCTTCATACAGTTTTCTGCAGTGTATGACGCGCAATGGCTGTCGTTTGCAAAAGTTCGGACCACTAAGGATCGTTTTCATTTTATTCCTGCCCCTTTCCCGTATTGCAGGCGTGCTGTGCGTGGCCATCTGGAAGCTCTCGGTGCCGCGCTGGGTGCAGAACGGCACCGAGGACCCGGTGCTGCTGGACTGTGAGTACGTGTACAACGAGAACGATGTCCGTCTGGTGGTCAAGTGGTTCTTCAACGACATGCTCGAGCCGGTCTACCAGTGGATCCCCGAGCTGAACGCGCGCCAGACGAGCGGCATCCTCTCCGGGCGGCTGGACGACTCCTTCAAGGTCGGTGGTCCCAAGGACTCCCAGTACAGGGCGCTGCGCATCATCCGCCCCACCACGGAGCTGAGTGGGCGCTACACCTGCGTGGTGTCCTCGATGGCGGGACACGACTCCAGGGAGCAGTCCATGATGGTCTACGGTGAGTCCGTCTACACACTTGCGGACGCTCTTGCATATATACTCTCGCCCCTCGATGCACTAGTCTGTTGCAGGTTACGAATAGCTGTCCATACCCCTCCCAGAAAGCTCTCTGCTCGCCTTGATTGGTGATTGCATCCTCTCCACCCGCCTCCTGTCCAGTGGTCGCTCTGCTAACGAGGAAAAGAGTGGAGGGCGTCGTGGCAAGAGCTCTGTCCTGCTATCCTTAACCTGCAACAGACTATACGCGCGACTCTGACGTCACGACTCTACGGTGGCTCTGCTGTCGCCACGGCGCAAGCGCAGAAGATTCATTTCCCGCGAATCTGATTTCTGCGCAAGCGCAGTGTCCACGCCTGGTGAGGACAATGACAGACTAGTTGGTACGCAGCGCCTCGGTCTATGGGTCTTCCCTTTGATTAGTTAAGCTTTGGCAGGTGATGAGGAATGGGGTGACCCATTGACAATGCACTTTTTAATGGCCGAAATGACATTCCCACTGCTGTTTTACCGTAGATACCGGATAGGTGTTGAATTATTTGTTCTCACTGATTGACCTGGTAAAATGGCAACCAATAATTCGGGTTTTGAGATTGGCGAGTCGTTATACGCCCAGAGAAGTTTGAGAGTGCAGACAGCGAACTTTAAAGAACCATTTATGTTTTCGGCAGAACCTCCCCCCCCCTTTTTTTTTTCTCTTTTCTTTAGCCTTCTTGTAAACTAGCTTCAAGTCAGATTATACACCTGTACAAGTGAGTTCCTTTCTGTAAGAAGGACGCTGGTACCTGAGAAGTAGAAACCAAAAAACAACCATTGTTCAAAGGGGTGTTTTAGCTCCGTCTGCTTTAAAAAGTTTGTGCGTGTTCCTGTGGGCTTGGCTGAACATACGCGTACATTGCCACGTTGTCTGTCCTGATGCTCGTGATACAAGTTCTGGCATTTTTAAGTCGATGGACTCCGCCTGCGTTCATAGAGGATTATGTCAACCACAAGAAAAAGAAATCTCGGACGGCGCACTCCACAGCCACCTAGGGATCGTTTCCTATTTTTTGTACCGTTTCGCTGCCGTTTCGCTGCCGTAAGGCTGCGCTGAACAAAAGCAGATTTTCACGAAAATCTGCACGGACCGAGACGCTAGAAGCTTTCCCCCTTTTGTTTTTGCCCTTCCCTTGTATCCCCATTTCGCGGGAGTTACACTAAACTTCAATTTCCACGCGTCTTCCCCTCCCCCGCTTTTCTCGCATATATATGCAGACGCCAGCACTTTGGCAACATGAACAAACAATTCAGGGCGCCCAGAAACTAGAAACAAAACGGCAGAAAGTAACGCGGAACACGCGAGAGAAGCAGAACGCCCACGCACAAACACACAAAAAACGCGAAGGCGCCAGCTTTTCCGCGGAGCAGGCAATACCGTGTTGGGTTTTTCAGCCGTGTTGTTGACAGCCTTCCCTTTTATTGCCCTTCGCGCAAATATACGGAGCCTGAATTCCAATGCGAATCGCGGCGTTGCCCAATTGTTGAAACAGCTGGGCGCCCGGCCGTTTTCTATACCCGGGGAAGAGACGAAGTTTCGGGGACATTTCCCCTCCAAATCTCCTTTTGTTTCCTCGCGTTCGCGAACGCCCGCCTCTCCTCCGCCCGTCCGCTCGTCCGCAGTGTCCGGCGGTCCCCAAGAGGCTGGCGGACGAAAGGCAAACACGGAATTGGAACGAAGCCACTCTTCGGAGCCGGACGCCACAGGGGGAAAGCCCGCTGTTTCCGGAGATCCGAGACGACGCGAGCACTCGGATTCGGGGAGCACGTTTTCGTGCTCCGCTATATTGCGTTTCACCTTGCTGTGGAGCGCGCAGGACGCTGCGAGCGATCCAAGCCAATCCGATGACTCGGGAGGGTCACGTGACCCCGAGGAGGGTGATGCGGAGCGAGAGTTCGTCTGCTCCTTTTGCAGACGAAAGGTCTGCAAAGGAGCAGACGACCTTGCGCTCCGCGTACCGTCTGGAATAATCGAAACCCGCGTGCACTCGCATTTCGACATCATTACATTGAGATCGAGCGCATCTGGAGGAGAGGAGTGATTGGTCAGCGTCTGGCTGGCCCTCGTGTCCAATCAATGCGTTCAAGGACGTTCGGCGTCGGCCCCAATGGCTGAGTTGGCGCCACCCGAGTTGGTTGACGTTCTATGGAAAGAAGCGGAAGCTGTTGTCTACATACTACTCGACTTTGCTAGGAGCGAATGGGGCCAATCAAACGACTCATAAAGCGCTACGGCTTTTTTTTTTTTTTGCGCTTCTAAGCGTGTGTTACCTCGAGTTGATCCAATTGGGGGTGAAGAATGCATCGTGGCATTGCGTTTCTAGTGTGCGGGTTTCTGTTTGTGTTACAAATAAACAACTCTGGCACCTAATATGAAACGGAGTATTGCAGCAACTCGCCAAGCGCGTAGTTACACTTGAGTCAGCGCTGATTGGCTCGGATGGCTCGTGGCGTCCGCTGGAGGTCCATTGTAAGGTGAAACGAAGTACAGCTTTCTCTCTTCCCTGTTTCTCTCGCGCTCTCGAGTTTATGGATGCAGACGACTCGGTTCAGGTGGAGGCACTGCTCTTCGTTTCGACAGACAGCCGGTGTCGGGTGTGGCTGCAGTTCGACCGAGTGTAATGCGTCGGGGGGGGGGGGGGGAGTGAGGACGATTGCACCGAGCCTGCCAAACTTGAGACGGTATCGTTGGCCTCTAGGCGGGATCTATTGTCTCGCTTTGCCTTCCTGAGCTTCGGCGGCTGGGTCGAACGAATCGATGGCGGCACGTTGTCTTTGAGCCGTTGAAATCCTCAGTTGAGAATCGTGAGATTTTTCTTCTCAAATCCTGAATGTTTTTTTTTTCTTAAATTTAACCTGTATGATTTTTTTTTTTGACTCGAATGTGTTTGTCTGTTAAGAGAGGGTTGTGTGGAGACAACGTATTGTCTCGCGTGTATATTGGGGTGATTTACAGGGTGCCATCGTTCTTAAAGCCGTCCCGTTTATTTTCACGGTAATAACTTTTCGGTGCGGTGCCCGCTGGTTTAAGTCGCAAACCTTTGTTTCTTCGGAAACAAATATCGTAATTCATGTACGTTCTCAGTAGTATTACCTAAAAAGACGTAATAAAGACAGGCCTGTATTGTGAATTTGAACATTTACTAGTAAAACAAGCGCGATAATATGCAAATATTGGCGTGTCAGATACCCTTCCGGAGAATACGCTTGAACTCTTACTTTCAACTAACGTAGAAATAGATATAAAATTATACGAGACGACCAAACTGCGCCGTAGTGCTATTATGCAGTATCTAACCGCCTGCAGATTTCCTTGACTTCCTATTATTTCGCGAAAATTTCCTGAATTTGTAATTAGTTCTCTCAAAACAATTGAAACTCTCGCAATCCGTAGTCCTAGCCGCTATGTTACGGGATTTTGAATTTGATATGTAGTTAGTCTTCGACGGAAAGTCAGATGTCACCGTCCAAGAACCTATACAGTCATTAGTTCTTCCTCTAATACGCCAGGACCTGCGTTCGAAGTAAATTATTGTTTTTATTATCTTTTTCTTTTTTTCTTTTTACGTAAAACTACGTCTTTCTCTGCGCTTGGAAGGGGTACAAAGTTGGGTGATCGATGTCACGAAAACTTGGTCACGGAAGTGACATCGCACAGATAACACCGGAGCACCTACCGAATTAAAGTCCCTAGATAAGAGCTTCCTACAAATAACGACATTCTTTTGAAGCGCCGACTGCGTGACGGTGCAGGTTTTACGAAGCGAATGGCGGCGCACAACAAACAATTTTGACCTGAACGGTGCCATTTTGTTTCAGGGGAATGTGCTTTGTCACTTGTATTGGTTGTCGCTACTCGTAAAATAACTGTCAAGTGACTTTATACCGAATTGCGTCGTCGTGCTCTCTGACGGCGCGCCGTGTTTGCTGCGGGAGAACCGCGCACAGCGCACGCGCGTCCTTTCTTATATGCCGGCTTGCTCGTTTGCTCGCTTCAACAACACCAACGTGGTCTTGTCCGATTGGAACGGTGATAGACGCCGCTCCGGCAGCCGTGATCCCACAACCTTCGCTCATCGCTCTGGACAGCGGCCGAGCTCGCGTGCTCTGTGACACGGGCAGTTCACCAGACTCTCTCGCGCGACTCGGCGAAGCTTTAAAAACAATCGCACGCAATTCCGCATATGCTGCTCGGAGATAGCGCCGAAGGGGCAAGGGGGGGGGGCTGCATGTTTTCCTTTACCGGACTCCGAGCCAGGGGCAATCGCTTCTTGCGCAGCCGACATCGACATGCGGTCAGGAGCCCATGTGGACGTTTCTTCAGCTGCGGCCGTAGTCCTAAGGAAATTAACGCAGCGTAATAAATCTATATGCACGACTCCATTTTTTTTCTTTAACGAAAACGGGAGTCAATAAAGTTGACATTTAACACCACCACACTTTCTTTTCCCGCGTTTAATGAATCACAGCTTTTTAATCTCAACCATTCGGAAAGTGACAAAACGCGTTTGTTCTAACCACTAAAGCATGACCCAAATAACAATCAAGCCAGTCACACTGCACAACATGATACTAAAGACAGGGTGTGTGCAGCCGACATGATGTCAGAAGTATCTACGCGGACGCGCCTCACGCATATTCGAAGCATGTTTTGCTTCGTACACATGTGCACTTTGAACATGTTCGCAGGCAGTGTTTGTATGTCCAATGTAACCGTCAAACAAGGAACAAACACGCCTCAGGCAGTGTCTGCACAATGCCTTCTGTATGTCGTGTTAACAGTGTGACCGTATATTACAAAAAAAAAAAAAATCAGACGAGCTGGAGAGTTTTTAACGTTATGAGAACCCGATACCGGAAGCAAAGTTAATGTTTTGCCTGCTTCCTTTTTTTTTTTTTTTATTTTTCGCGGTTTCGGAACATGACCCAGTTTCTTGGGCACCCCCACCCCCCTCCTTTGTTTTGCGAGTTCTCCTTGTCGTTTTGTCAGACGAGGTAAACACTCTCCTAGTAAACTGATCAGCATCTCTTTTCTGAGAGCCTCGAGTAAGACTGAGTGTCTCGGAGGGGCCTCGAGAGAAATCCGAAACGGCGGCGGCGTCCTCTTGGTTCGCTGGATGTCTTCCCCTCTTCCCGATCTCTCGCGGGAGCCGTCGGGAATGTATGAAGATATCTCCCGGCGCTCGCTAATTAGAACTCTTTCCTCCTGTGTTTAGGATTGCTCGCTATTCTTCGCGCCGCAGTAAGCGGTTGCTTTGGTGGGGCACACTGTTGGGATACAGTATATCGCTCGGCGTTCGTTAAGGATATGATTATTAAACTAGGGATGAGAAACGGGGACAGGGGACTTACGCGACGCTGTTTCTTCACCAAAGAGAAGAAACCATACCAGACAGATAAACATAGTGTCAACGTAACGTTTCGATAAATAAAATGTGCCGACGCGGTTTTGGGGTGAAGTGAGCTGCCTCAGCGAATTTATAACAATACAAAACGTCCTATTAAATTTCAAATTAGAAGAGAATATACGTTTTTTTTTTCTCGTCGGGTCTTTCAAGGGGCAGCGATGGTCTAGGAATATGTCGATATTAAGCGAAACTGAAAAAAAAAAAAATAAAGAAATTGACTCTTTATGTTTATGCGGAGAGGGTTTGGAAACAAATTGTATCTTGAAACTGTTCACAGCTTTTACGTGTTACAATAACCACGCGTATTTATGAACCTATCTCATGAAGCAAAAAACAAGAACACGGTGTCTTTTAGTGCATCCTGCCTCCATACACCTCTATTCTCTTTTAAAGCTTCCACCCCACGCCAGTCGGTGCCACATTAAACTTCAACTTAGGATATACATTTTTTCAGCGCTTATCATTCGGCCGAAAAATGCTGAGTCACTGAACTGTGGACGCATGCGCACTATTTGATATACACTCTCCGAAATAGGGCGTGTAGAGGTACACCCCTTGTCCCATATGTAACACCCCAAAAATACATTTCGCCGTTCAGTCCACTGACGTCAAGACATGACATGTCAAGACATGTTATGCTCGCGCATTTTCTCATTTACGCATCGTCTTGTCTGGCCGACAAAAACGAGACCTCAGGTCATCCCCTACTTGTACAAAATTTCACGTAACTTAAAAAAAAAAGATAACAGAAAGATTTGTTGTGCCGCTTGCGTTCTCAGCACCATGTAAGTTGGCCCAATTGTGCCCGCGGATCCAAGAAAAAAAGAACGACGCGCGCTTATGCACCACCGTCAATCATGCCAAAAGTTTTGTAGAATGTAACGTGGGTGTGGTGTACAGAATACCGCTGACATGCGGTAGGGTGTACATCGGCCAGACAGGACGGGTGCGTAAATGAGAGTATGCGCGAGCATGGCCTGTTTTTATGTTCAACAACTGGAGGACGCCTGCCTCTTCATTGCAGATATTGTTTGTGCCAGCCCAACTTTCAAAATACCACGATCGTGGGGAGGGCCCGTGAAAGAGCCGCAAGAAAAGTGCTTGAAGCGCTTGCTAAAAAAAAAAAAAGAGGGCACTGAAGGCTGCGTCAGCCAGCCATCAATTTTTCTGCATCAAAACACATAAATAAATGTTCAATTCAGAGTAAGCGCTCGTCCTCTTCGCCTACTTTTTCGTCTTGTCTTTCTTAGCGCTTTTAATTTTATAAATTAGAACATAACACGTAATATGGGATGGGATAATGAGCACGTCGTTTTATTCGCTTAATATGATGAAGGCGCACATCGTATTTTTCAGATGTAATTGTATTCCGAGCTTCATCAATAATTGGTATCGAATTAACTTTCCCCAAAACAATCGCAATGGTCTTTAGATTGGAAGTGAAAGTATCTAAAGACGATTTGGGTTGCTTTGGAACACTTCAAATATTTATTAAGTTTTTTTTTTTTTACCGTGACAAGCTCTTTTTGTGTTCTGTTGGAAAGTGAACTCACGGATTTTGCTTTAGAGTGTGAAAGACTTTTCGGAAGGTTTTCCGCATTCAAACCCCGCCGCGCTACGCAGCCCGAAGCGGAAACATTGAACCACACGAGTTCCGTCTTCGAGGTTCGAACTCGAGTCGGCACCACCGGAAATGCGTTGCTCGATCTGAAGCTCCGACTCCGTGCCCATTCAGCGCTATTTAGATAATAAGGTCCGCACGCTCCGCCGCATCCAATGTCTAGGTTAAATCGCTGACGCTTCTTAGTGTGCAATGATTGAATAACGGTGTGTCCGATCGAATGCTCATTACAGCATTCGTGCCCGGCCCTGAGTCTCGACGGGGCGTTCGACGTCTCAGCAGATTGGGAAGGCAATTCGTTATCTGCAAGGTGCACTCCAAAAGCGTCCGCCAAGTTGCGGCGATAAGCGAAACGAACCACCTAGGAGGTCAGTAATCTACGCGAGCTCTAATACAGTATATATATACCCTTACAAACTAATTTTATTGCAGTTCTATACAAGGCGCTTATTGTCACGAATGACGAGCTTCAAAACAATAAATAACTTAGAAAATTAAATGTTTATTGGAGCTAACTTGTGTCAAAACAAAAAAAAAACAAGAACTGGCGTCGCGGGCAGCGATGTCGGCATGCCAGCAGGATCGAGCGCTGGCACTGGAAGGCTCGCTCGAGGTAGCGCGCTACGGATGCTTTTGAACATGCGCTAGATTCTGGACGGTTCTAAACTAGAACACCCGATAACTGATGAGAATGTGTTAAACCTTTTGTGGGACCAATAAATATTAAAATGAAAACTGCTACTGGTATTCAAACCCGGCTCATCTGTGTGGGAGCCGAGTGCGGTGCCAGCTTGGCTAATACGGCAATACACAATTGTGGATTCGGTCCGTAGATTGCTTATTTGTTTGGAATGTACTGTTCTCCGCTCATGTTTACACGAGACGGCAAAGGGTAGAAACGAAGAGGCTTTGCTGCGGTCGATTCGCATGTGCCTTCCGTTATACCACGCTTACTTAGTAAGTACCGGCAACCAATGTGTTTCGGACAAATACGTTGCTGTAAACAAATTTCATAACATACACGTTACAAGAGACAATATAGGCTACCGATTAACGTTATGTATACTATACTCGCGGATACTTTTCTTCGACAGTCAAATTGCTATGAGCTCACGGGCGCTCGCACAACTGAGCGCCAATCAAAGTTGTGTACACGCACTCTTACTTTTCTCAAATGGCACAGAAAGTTATAAACCCTTCCGGGGAAGTCCCAGGAGATATCGCGTCGAGGGGAATTGTGGGGCTGTTTCGATGTACGCTCGTGCCGACTCGAACGCTTCGTGTATCTTGGACGCGGCATGAGTCATTGTCCCATGTTTAGGAGCTCTGAAAGCACACAAAATAAAACAAACACAAACGAGGTCATGCTCATCACATGCTCAGTTTTGCATTCCTTCTGCCTTCTCAGCGTCCCGAAATCTCAAAATGTTTAATCAACGTCAATTCCGTCATCAATTCCTGGATAATGACACGTGCCGCACATCGAAACGCCACAGTGCCTAAATTTGGCGGTGAAGGCGCCACATTTACCCGAGACGGTCTATTGTGAAAATTTTCAGAGGACGAAACTAAAACACACACTTGCCGTTGTATTACTTCAGTCCTTCACCGTAAGCGTAACAATCTTGAACACGGTAACAAATGCATTAGACATGTGTCAATCCCTCAGCAACAATTGAGTAATTTTTCAAGCACCCCGATATTGTAATGAAACTCTCGACTAGACACTTTTTTTCACCTGAGTAGTCAGTTTAATGCAGTGAAGGTGAAAGTGAAATGCGTAGTGTAGGAACACCTATTTCGACGTGTGTCACAATAAGAAAGAACGGGTGCCTTTCTCGGTTTTAACTTCTCTTGTCCTTAAGGTACACGTTCAAGTCGTTAGTGTTCACGCTGTGGCCTGGAACCTCGATCAGGCGGTAAACTCATTTCCATCCTATAGTTGATCGATAAAACGCTCCGGAAATTCCCACTACCGCCTGGCCCTAAGCCCACAGAGCCCCGCCGTGTTGGCCTGCTCGAAGAAACGAGAACGAATCGGGCAGACCTTCAATATGGCCCTGGCGAGGCCGCACGTCCGGGCGTCGGCGCTCCTCTTCTAATTAGCACTCGCACGTTGACAAATGGCCCAGATAAGCGACGCTTTCCAAACAGGCTTAAACCGGGCTCAAGTTTGCCAGATCGCTGCGACGGTTCACGCCGTCCTCGCGGAGTGCTGAGAACAGTAAGCGCCTCCTGTTCAAAAGCTCATTTTCCCCTCGAAAAGAGACGGACGTAAAAAGAACGGTTAATTAGATCTGGAGAAGGTGTCACCCATAAAACGCCGCCATGATACGGCTGGGCCGTACGTGCAGGGCTAGACCCAGTGAACGCGCACAGGGCAGCGGTGCCTTTCCGTATTTTGGCTCAGTCGAGGTAGTGAACGAACCCCAAAATTATAACTCGCAAAGTTAGTGCTTCGGGGCAGCTCATGCCGTCTGACCTATCGACTATAGTCGACGACAATTCAAAGAAATTCTTGGCGAGTCCTTAGGTCTCATTATTTCTTCTGGGGCAATGGGATGACGGAATTCGCCGATAAGAGCCTCGAGGAACGAATCTCCAAGCAAAAGAGTGTGAACATAAGAAGGGGCCCTTTCCTTCTTGGGCGCCATTTAGTTCTTTCAGAGTGTCTAGTGTTACGTCCGACGTAACCCAAGTTACGTCCAAATCTCCGCCTTCCCTAGGTTCACGGGGGAGAGAGAGGAGGGCGGGGGGGGAGGGTTAGGTATACGCGTTTCCAGTGCTCCATCCGGACGTAACGCTAGCCACAGCGTTAATCTTTTAGATGCCTGCGACAGTAAACACGTTCCTTCGGGCCAGCGTTCCATTCCTCGAACTATAGAGGACTCGAGTCGTCCAACTTCAATATGATCGCAGATTTGGGGAGAAGATGGGAAAACTTGCACCAAAGGATGTCAAATGTAGGTAAGTGATTGACACATTGGTGAGGCGCTTACGTATACCGCCCACTTTTTAAAGTAAATATTGACACAGTGGTGAGCTTTAGCATCGCGTGTTCGAGCGAACGCAGGCACTGTTCGTTAGCGTTCGCGTTGCGTGTTCCAGACTATATACTCGTCCGCGGTACCCAAACTGCGTCTATGCACGGATTGTGGCACGGTGAGGACGCGTATATATGCGCAGCGTGGAGCACGCCACGCTAAGGCAAACGAACAGCGCTCGCGTTTGCTCCTATTCGCAATACTAAAACTCTCTATTCAAATTAGATTGCGTTTGCGTTTTTATTTTTCTTTGTGTGCAACGACGCATTCAGTCGCGAATGGTGCTGTTGAACACCCCGTAGTGTTTTTCTGGCTTCCTTCCTTGCACACTAAAATGGCCGCGAATGTGCTGTACTTTCCCGCAACGCACGTCATTGTTGGGATAATCACTGCGAAAGACGGAGCCTGTTTAACAGAGCCAAGCACGCTAGCCAGGATTTCTTTTTTTTTGGGGGGGGGGGGGGAGGGGAGGGAGGGGGGATTGCTTTTGACAAAATGCTGTATGAGGGGAGGGGGAGAGGAGTTCCCAGCAAAATGAAAGATTTCGGGGGGGGGGGCGGGCCCCATGTCCCCCCCTCCCCCTGGCCACGTGCCTGCCCCTGGCTGGCATCCGGCCAACTCGTCGAAAGCCAACTCGTCGACGGCCAACTTGTAGACGGCCAATTCGTCGAATAGGCCAATTCGTAGTAGGACAATTCGTCGAAGGGCAACTTGTCAAAAGGGGCAGTCTGTCGAAGGGCGATTCGTCAAATAGCTTGAATGACGGTCCGAGGTAAAAGTTCGTGGTTTTTTTTTTGTTATCTTTTGGCCTAAATTTTTATTTGTCTTCGGACTAGGGACAGCGCCTTTCTTAGGTCACAAGACGGAAAGAAAAATCACAAGAGGGTGAATACATTTTACAACTTAGATTTTCTAAGCGAGACCTAAAATAAATAAGAATGAAATGTGTCTCTCTATCTCCCCACCAAACGGTATAACAGGTTTAAACCAATTAAAATAAATAAATACGGTATAATATGACCAAAAATAAAATTTTGATTGAAAAGCCAAACAACAAAGAAAAACAGGGAGGCAGCGAAACTACTATATCGGTACGGGATTGTGTTTTATCAGCAGGCTTTTCCGAGTATATCATCAGGGTAATAATGGCGTTGGTGAAAATATTGTCCATTCAGTTTTGTCGCTCTTGCCATGGTCTTGTGTTTTGGTTGAGACGACGACGAGGTTTCTTGACTACAGGACAGTACCTTGAATACAGGACAGCACCGTGAGACAAGTTGAGAAATGTTCATTTAGGAATCGTCCTTTTGTTTGTTCGTTTTATTACTTTTTGTAATGAGCCACCGCAGACTGTCGCCGCGAAGCGACGTGAACGGGTAAGCCGTGTAGGTTAACACGCGCCCCAGTGACACACGCGCCACGTAGTGATCGTCCCCCATCGTCCCCCACTCCAAGAGCACACTGGAAGTCTCTTAGCGTGCGGCGATATTACGCAGTACTATAGGGCAGGATGTTTCTTTAAAATTTCAGAACAAAAATTGTTCATTATGACTTTGAAACAGCGGCGACCAGTTGGCCTTTTCGACTAGTTTTCCTTCGACAAGTTGCCCTATGACGAATTGGCCTATTCGACGAATGGGCCACCGACGAGTTGGCCGTCGACGAGTTGGCTTTGCGTCGAACAAGCCTGAGGCATGTCCGCAGATACTTCTGTCATCATGTCTGCAGCGAACACCGTGTCTTTTGTGTGATATATAAAAATGTGACCGGGACATAAAAAACTAACAAAAAACATTGGAGAAAAAAAGAAGGAGAAAAGTCCGAGTTAGAGCGGGCTTCTGTACGTTTTTTCCCCATAAATTCAGTTATCAGACTAAACTTAGGCAGAAGTAAACGTAAACCGCGTTTGTATAGAAAAAAGATTACGTACAGTCATAGCCGGAGGGCATGCAGCAAGTCGGCATCCCCGAGCCAGCTTATAGTGCCGCAATATAGTAGGCGTTACCCCCCCCCCCCCCCCCCCGAAAAAAAAAAAAGAAAAAAAGAAAAGTAACGAAATACTTTACTCGTTACTCAAAAATAAAAAAAGGGAACGCGTTACCGACCTACGTTACGTAAAAATAAAAGAAACGCGTTACGGTTACCGTTACCGACAAAAAGGCATGTTTCTTTTGCTTTACTTTTTTATTCACGAATTAACACATGACTGTTTTGACGTTAGAAGTATGCATAAGCGCCGTATCTCAAGGAACATTATGTCCATGAAGAAACTAAAGATTATTGCCTTACGCCTTCTTTTTTTTACGATTTTACCTAAATACTCACGAGGAAAAACGCAAAGAAAATCGACAAAACCTAAAAGTTCATGACTTGGCGCCTAAAAACATTAAACAATTTTGAATGCAATTTTTTAAAGTTTTGAGAAGAATATGTAATCAGTAACGTAACTACGTTACCCGTTACTCTAAAAAAAGTAACGTGAGTACATTAACCGTAACTGTTCTGAAAATGTAACGCGTACGTTACTACGTTACCGAAAAAAGCAACGCGTTAGTGGTAATACCGTTACTTGTAACGCGTTACCACCAACACTGCTAGTGGCGCGGAAGGGTCGTCTGACCATATCGATGACGTCACTTTTGCTAGTTTCTCTCAGCTCTTTGCGCTCTCCGCGCTCAGCGCGCGACGACGACCGGGGCTACGTTGAAATTTTAATTGGCGATTATGGCGCTCCTACTAATATTATCGAAAGAAGAGTTAAGGCGTAAAATTCTTAAGGGGCCTAGATTAAACTTTATCACTTTTTCTCGTTATCAAAACCTCTTCAGCTTCACTTTCAGGGCTATAGGAGAAAAGAAAGGTTGTGACTCGATAACGTGGTCCGCGTAGAGATAACGAGTATGACGTTTCGCTCGTTCATTGTCCCATCGCAAAACGCTTTTATGCATCAAACTCTTATCTTTCTCGCGCCGGGAACTCTTTTTCTTTTTGTTTGTTTTAAGGCTGTCTTTTTTTTTTTTGCGGTTTCTAATGCTTAACTGTATGAAATCTGGAGTGTCTCCTTTCTCGCGAAGCACTCGGGAGAACCAATCGCTGCAATCTACTGAAGGAACTCGGCGAATAACGAGCCTGGAAATATGCTTGGACCTCAAGGAACAGTTTGCGCTGTGACACCCATCATGATGAAACGTCATGCTCACTGCCATTCCGCAGACAGCTTTTATTTAGGTCCTTAAGTCCTATCAGGTTTCTGGTAGAGGTGTGTGGATACTGGTTAGAATCAAATAGCCTAGCGTCATCCCTTGCTTCAACATTGCAGAAACAGTCGGTAGGTCACGGGCAACGTTACTAGAACCACTCAGTTGGGAAACTGCCATAGAGCCTGCTTTAAAAAAAGTGGCTCCGATCCGTACTCGAGAACCGAGCTAATGGCGATCGCAACGCCGCCATTTCTCCCGCAGTGTCCACTCTGGGAACTGCGCGGCTGCACGTCGAGTCGGGCAAGGGCCGGTGGCGCCATCTCACGGGTCATTTCGCAGTAGCTATGTAAAGCAACTTTCATATTTGAACTCGTCGCTAAAGGGTGGCGCTATTATCGTATTCAGCTCGGTCTCGGTGGACGCCAGTGGCCCAGGTTTCGAGGGTGAGTTTCCCAACTGAGGGTTTTAGTAACGTTGGTCACGAGTGTTGAAGTCCATTGGTGCTTATTTTTACAAATACAAATGACAAAGCACATTTCGCTGGAACGAATTGGCGTCATTCGGTTCAGACTTCTGCTGTGCGCCGCGATTCGCTTCCCAAAAGCCTGCACCGTCACGCAGTCAACGCTTCAAAGAATATCGCTACTTGTACGAAGCTCTTATTTAGGAACTTAAGTGGGTTTCCCTTCTGCTGTGAAGATTATGAGTGACGTGGCGCTATTAGATCCGAAACACCTTTTTGCACATCCCTATACTTCGTTTCAGCTCACGTCCGGACGCGGACGACGCTATGAGCTGATGGGACCAATCAAACAGTGCCTGAAGCAAAGTCATTGGGCCTTCCCTGTACATGATTGGTCCAGCGACGATGAAACACGCACAAAAACACGGCGAACACCATGATGGTGCACTTTTGACGCTCTTTGATTGGTCCCATCAGCTTAAAATGAAAGGAAGTATAGTTCTTGACTCCCCCCCCCTTTCCCCATACGCTTTGAGGGAAGTAGACGCTCCAGGGTTCTTAGCGTGGGAGCCAGCATGGGCCTTCTTTCACCCCCCGGTGAGGAACGCACCACTCGAACCGGAACCACAGCCCATCGCAGACAGAAAACTTCGGACGCATGTGCGGCCGGGTGCCGCTGATCGCCTTTCAAGTCACAGAGTGGGCGGACGCCGATGAATAAAGCATTAAACGTGGCACCGCTAACATAAGCGCGGCGGGGCCATCGAGAGGGGGCCGCCGGCATGAGAGTCGGGGTCGCGGGGACCGCGGTTTCCGTTTCTGCCCAGAATGGCTAATGACCCCGGCCTGCCAGGCTCTCGAGTGTCCGGCGGGACGCGCGGTCCAAACTCTGCAGCCTCCTCTATTCTCCGCTTCACCTTACGGTTGGACTGCAGCGGACACTTTACACCGTTTACTGACAGTGAGGTGGAAGCTACGCGGTTGACAGACCAATCATGCGTCCCTTGAGTAACCCGAGCCTACTTTTTGCACGCGGGTATGAGCGGGAGCATGATCACGTGGTGAAAGAAAGACGTATGATTGGTCCAACGAGCACGTATAGCTTCCACCGCACTGTCAGCTCAGGGGTGGACGGAGTTCGAGTGCTGCCGCTGCCGCTGCCGGCTGACGCCTGTGTGGGACGCTCCTCATAATTTATTCGGTCATCTCTGTGTGCGGGCATCGCGTCTCGAGAGTTTTGGGACAGGTTTTCTTCTCTCGCTCGCTCTGGCCGTCCGACCGCCGGATCCTGAATGCCTCCTCTCGAGAGAGGGCGGATTTTAGTTAAGGCCTGTCCACTCGGGAACGCGTGACCGCGTTTTTCCTCGTGTCCGCTTTTCTTCGCTAGAGGAAATTAGGTCATTTGGTTACTTCCGGTCACTTTAAAACTATGCGGAGCGCAAGTTCGTCTGGTTCTTGCACGGGAGCTTGCGGTGATGTCAGAGTGGCATCACTGCAACCCTTTATTGGCTCATAAAGGGTGAATGATAGTGGGTAGACCCCAAAGCGTCTAGCATCGAGGTCTACCCATTATCTTTTCAATCAAAGCCTATCAGAGCTATACGTCGTTCTGACGTCACTGCAACTCCTGCTCAAAAAGCAGACGGCTCGCACGACCGCATTATGAATGGACAGTTGTTCGGTAAAAGTTCCGTGGAGTTCGTTGTAAGTGGTTTTCGAGGTTTCCGAGGGGGTTTTTGAGCCGAGAAGCTGAAGGAGAGGGTGAGACGAGAGCTCGCGCGGCCATCTGAACGCCGACCCTCTGGCAACAGCTCCTAGATAACAAAGCCGTAGTGTCGATAGAGATGTCGTCATCAGCGAAGGCCAACGCTGGGCACAGATTGGACGGGATGATTGCGTCACTGTTCGGCTCAAACTTGACTCTAAGCCGAGCGCCCTGACGCAGCACTCGTTTCCAATCATGTGTCCAGCGTCGGCCTTCGCTGGTGACGCAAAAATGTCAGCACTACGGCCTTGTCTTCTAGGCGGTGTTGCCTCTGGTCTCAAAGCTACAGCTGCCTTTGTCTCCACTGCGCTCGTCGAACGCGTTAGAATGCGGCACGCCGGCGTCCGGCTTTCGCATTCGAACGCATTCGACGAATTCGGTGGAGTCGACAGCCTTTTACTCCTTTTACTCCTCCTTAGGTCGACGCACTAATCTTCCCATCAGAGATCGGTTGTCCTGATTTCCCCGCTCGCTCTCGTCTCATACTCTCCCGCTGTTTCTCGGCGCATACATCACACAAGAGATAGTGTGCAGGGATTTTTGTATTCGTGTTACTTACCTGTATGACGGTGTCTTCAATGTGTGCGCATGACCATAGCCTCCTCTCACAAAGCCTGGCAGTTTGAGGACGGAGCCATAGAGCGCCCGGTCGCAGATTTGAAGCGCGAGAATCTGGTAGCACATAGCATAAAGGCCGGTTCACACATACAGCTGAGCGCTAAGTTAGCGCTACGTGAGCGCTCCAAGGAGCGCTCGTGTGGCGCTTCCTAGCGCGTGACGTAGCGCTCGGTTAGCGCCACAGCAGCGCTCTGTTAGCGCTTCCGAAGCGCTTTGTTAGCGCTACAGAAGCGCTCTGTTAGCGCTACAGAAGCGCTCTGTTAGCGCTCTCACGCTCCTTGTGCCGTGCTTGCTGCTGCGCAACAGCCGTGCACGGCAATTCTCTTGTTGTTTTTCCTTTGGCATTGAAAGAAGAGGAAGTAAAAGAGCCGCTCTCCAAGCAAAGGTTCGGGCAGGCGATCCAGAGTCATGAACTCTGAGCGACTAATTGATTGGGTACAATCTCATCGCTTTTTATATTCGATATGCGTGACCCTGGTTTTAAAGACACGCAGTTAAAAACCTCCGAAAGAGCTCTGTCTCGGTCCCTCAATCTGGGAATAAGTTTCGCCGGATACCCGCCGGTCTCGGTGCCGAAAAATGTCGCGCACCCAGAAGGCTCTTTGTATGCTTCTGGGCGTTAAGTCGTCCACAAACATATGCACTAATAGCGTGTGTAAGAGCATTTGTCGCGTTTCTATTTCAGCGTTGCACATGTTCGCCGTGGTGCTGCTGATGCACACCCAACCACAGGAACCGGAATCGCAGTGCACGCGCTAATCGGCGGCACCGCGGTACAAGAAGCGCTACTGAAGCGCTAACACGGCGCTACTGGAGCGCTAACAAGGCGCTACTGGAGCGCTAATCACGCGCTATATTAGAACGAAGTCACGCGATAGGAAGCGCCACATGAGCGCTCCTTGGAGCGCTCACGTAGCGCTAACTTAGAGCTCCGCCGTATGTGTGAACAGGCCTTAAAAGAGCCATTTCTCGGGGAACATGGACGTCAGCGCACAGCTCTTGCAGCAACGAGGACCCGAAAACACTTGTTCGCTCGGGAGAAGTATGTTTCGGAGTCTCGCCGCAGCGGGGCGCCAGTCACGTGGTTCTCTCTTATTCGTTGTCTGCCGCTCCACCTTCTCCATTTCGGCGGCCGCTTCTCGTGGCGATCTGCCAGGCTTTGTCAGTATATAGACCGACATGCGGGCTTGACGTCACGGAGCTGCGGCGGCGCTGCGATCGCGCCGGAGCCGGGTGTACTGGGCAAAAGGGTGCACGTTTTCCATGGGTGTCATAGCATTTCAGCATGCCGCAAAACTGTGTAGCCGTTAATTCCACCAAAAGGCACAGCAAAAGTAGGGGGGTGAGTTTCCTCAAGTTCCCGGCTGACTCTGAAAGGCGCAGAAGGTGGATAATATCCGTGGATCGAAAATAATGGTAGCCTCGCGCAGACGACCGTTAGTGCGGCAAACACTTTGTTGAAGGCAAGTGTGGCTTCCATTTCTTTCTCCGTTTTCAGGCTCGCTTATGTGCAGGGTAACCGTCGTCTGATCGAGACCACCGGGTTTTGTACCCACGGTGTTCGAGCACAAAGCACCGGCCAAGCGCTCGTCGGTGGCTCGCTACGCCTGCGCTATCAGGCGGAAGAATATCGGCGACAGAACGTCAGTGTTGTAGGCATTACCGAAAAAAGTAACGAGGTACGTTACTCGTTACTTGCAAATAAAAGGAACGCGTTACCGCCCTAGGTTACCTCAAAATAAAAGCAACGCGTTACCGATAAGAAGTAATGCACGTTACTTTTACGTTACTTTTTAATTACGATTTAACTCGTTTTACTGTTTTGACGGTACAGGTATGCATAAAATCATATTTCAAGAAACATTATGTTCATGCAGAAACTTAACATAATTACTTTATCTCTTTTTACGGTTTCACCTAAATACTCACGAGAAAAAATGCAAAGAAAAACGCAGAAAACTCAGAATTTCACAAGGCTACACCATAAACACGGAAAAAATTGAAATGTAATTTCTTTAAGACTCGAGAAAGAAAAGCAACGAGTAACGTAACTACGTTACCCTTTACTTGAAATAGTAACGTAAATACGTTACCCGTTACTGTTTTGAAAAAGTAACGAGTACGTTACTACGTTACTGAAAAAAGTAACGCGTTACCGGTAACGCCATTACTTGTAACGTGTTACCGCCAAGACTGCAGAACGGACAAAGCTTTACCGCTTGTCATGCCTTGTAGTCATGAGGGTAGGAAAAATATCATACCTTGACTCGAAGACGCTGTGTGTATTTAAATAATTAATAAATACACTTCAGCTGACCCAAAGTCTGCTAATCCCGCCGGCAGTGCGGAAACCGGCTCAAAGTAATCGTAGGCCTCGAGAGACGTGTACGCCTGAACCGTGTCGGCCGTCAACTGGCTTGGCGAAAAAACTAAATAAACGACGACGTGAGCCGTTTACGGCGTACGGATCGTCGAAGACAACGCCGTCCACGCACAGTTTGTCTCGATACCGCTGCCGTTCAGGCTCGGGTAGCGAGCTCAAATAGTCAGGAATAACATACGACACACGTTGGCAGAAAATACGACGCACAAATAAAGCTATAGAAGCGTCTCTACAACGCCAACAACGAGCGCACGCCATAGAACGCAATGGCGAAAACATGGAAAGCCTGGCCGCTTTTGCCCACATAGCTGCTGCGCATGCGCGGCATTCCGGCCGTGTTGGTAAACAGAGCCGAGCCGCGTGTCGGTTTATAGAAGGCTATGACATGACCCTACGAATTCGGAACCAGCTGAAAAAAACAACAACAAAAAACGTTACTTCTTTACATTTAAAAGGGCAGGGCCGATCTGAAACGCCACGTCGAGAGCTGTATACTGCAAGACGCGGAGACATTGTGCGTGTCGCAGCGACGCATGAACTAAAGTTAGCAACACATTAAGATTGCGGAAAAGGGGGGGGGGGGTGACAAAAAGTATAGCTCAGTTTCGTTCTTAGCTTAAACGCCTTGAAACGAGACGGCATGTCGCGTGTTTCCATTTCACTGTAGAAAGCACGAATAATGCAGCGTTGGTCGCTTCGAACCACTGTTGCTACACGCCCAACTAATATCAGTTCATGCGCCACACATCGGTTTGTTTCTGACGGAAACGAATGTATTGCCGTAGAAAACGTTCGAACGCCAATTCGCTCGCAGTCAGACAACAATGAGGAAAACAAGAGCAAGTTAAGCGAAATTACTGCACAAATAAATTTAGAAATACAACGGGCTGTCGGAACCATGAAGCTGTGTACCGTAATATACAGCGGAAGCGCCCACTTTGTTCGAAGGCCGACTATTAACATTTCCTAACTTTAGAATTCGGGAAATTATATATTAAGCGCCCGATTTGACCGTACAAGCGCCCAAGCCTAGATTAACCCAGTTTTCAGTGAAAGTGGGGTGGGCGGTACCCCCGTATTTTACGGTATATATGTCCCGACTTCTAATCTTAAAATAACGTTTCCAATGACTGCAAATGAGGGGAAAAAGGAAAAAAAAACAAAATACGACGTAAAAATTGGTTGCGAATACATCCTTTGGTTTTACAATTCACTGCCACTAAATAAATAAAAATAAAGAAAAGTTTTTTTTTTTGTGATTGTGCAATGAATGGCAAACGAGGCTTCATTTCCTGGCTACTTTGCTAGAGCGTTAAATTTATTCACGTTCCCTCTCTTCATAACGCCGTTTCCTTTGACTCACGGAGCGCTTGGACGATGCAAACATCATGACCGTAATCTTGATTCCTGGGTTTCTTTTCTTTGTCTTTTTTTTTTTTTTTACGCACGACCTTCCGATGCTATTGTTTCGCAGTTCCATGGCCATTCAAAGAACCATTCTTCAGACCGAGATCCCGCTTTCTCAGACGCGTGTATGCACTGCGGTCCCGGAATTGGGCGCCGCGGCGACTTGGGACAAACAGGGGGACGCGCATCGCTTTGAGACCTCGCATCTTCGCAATGCCCGCTGAGATTCATGCGCTTCTTTGACCGCCCGGCCGAGACGCACCATTTGTCTCGAGGACACAGGGACGCGCCGGCTTCCCGAAATATGCAAATGCCTTTCCCTTCGAGAAAAAAGAGCGGGACGCGAACGAGCGCTGCCGAAAACGAGCGCCGAATACAAGAATGCGATACGGATAAACCCGGGCGAGTACACATCGCGACGAGCCATAAAGTGCAGGATGCGTGCGCAGATCTTAGCCGTTGGTACGAAAACCAAGCCGCGTCTTCCCAGACACTCCGTTGTCACCACACCGTCATGGACAGCGGCTGGCGCCGCGAGCCATCCCAGCACACACAGCGCTTTGCACGGATCACGTGATTCCGTATCCTGCGCGTCGCTGCGCGTCTCCCAAAGGTCGCGTGTCACTAACGTGGCATTGGATTGGCTCCGTGGCTCGTAGCGTTCGCTGCGGTCCATCGTAGGGTGAAGCGGGGTACACTGTGAACGCTCCAAGGACGCCGAGCAATCGGAAAGATGCACGACGCTGTTTGCGTCTTTATGCACGGCTCTATGTCTCAGTAGAGGCAAGAAAGGCAAGGGGGGGGAGGGGGGAGTGTAGTTCTTCCGACCATTTTCTAGTCGCTTCCGCGCGCGCTGTAGTCGTCAACGGAGAGCTGTTCCCGGCGCATGGCGTTTTCTGAGGAATGATCTCAGCGTTATGGCCGCGTCATATGTATAACTTGCTTAATGTCCCCCCCCCTTTTTTTTTTTTGCTAGTTAGGATACTCGAAAATAACGTGTCGCTTAGTTCAAGCGAGAACGGAAGTCGAGCCCCAGTTTGTAAATGCAGCAATGAAGATATCACGGGGACACTGCGTTGGCCCAAAAGAAAAACGAGTCCCGAGATCATATATGGGGTACAGAAACTTTTCATTCCTGTCTTCCGGACTATGCGGAGAGCAAGTCGTCGGCTTCTTGCGCAGGAGTTGCGGTGACGTCAGAAAGACGCCGAGCTCTGATTGGCTTTGATTGAAAGGATAGTGGGTAGACCTCAATGCTATAGATGCCTTGATGCCTAACCGCTATTCTTCATTCAAAACCAAGTCCCCACAGCGTGCAATTCGCAACGAGGGTCGATGAAATGTCCGTGTCGACAAAAGTGTGTCCATGAAACGTGTGTTCATGAAAAGTTGTCTACGAAACGGAATTTCACGAAACGAGTTTCGACAACATGATAGGGACTCGCAAATAATAGAGGGGGCAAAGTAGAAAGCCAAAACAGAAAAGTGATGGGGTTAGTTTGTTAATTTTAGCGCTTCCCAAAGGGGGAAGTATGGCGTTTCCCAAGGGTCATGCTGACTTATTTCCTAAGAATCCACAAATTGATCTTCCTTTAATTTTTTTTTGCTCCCCGCGCTCTTCCACCATCTTGATTCTTTCAGGATAGCAAAAGGCGCTCGCCATTTTGAGTACCGTGGCGCCATCTAGCGAGCGTCAGTCTCCGCGGCAATGCTGAGTGGTTAGAAACGTCGGTGAAAGTACTCTTTGGGGCGCCGCTCCCGCGTTGGGTGTGCTCGTTGAGTGTTCCAAAGTGCTGGGTATCAGACGTGGGCGTGTCTTGTGTTCTTTGGTACCGCGGACGGTGTTTTTCAACTCACTGTGAACTTTTTTTGCCCCGCATTATGGCATCCGCTAGTACGGCTCTGCCGAGAAGAGCGGCACTGAACGCGCCACCGATAGAAATCGGAAGAGAGTACTCAAAATATTGCTTCAGTAACCAGCGATTAAATTTTCCTTCAGGTGTTCTTGTCGTTTTAGATGCAGTACACCGAGAATATTTTTAGTGTTTCGTGTCGTCCACAATGAAATATAATGTGAACAATATACTTTAGTTGATCGCGTTGGTGAAAAAGTTAGATACAAGAAAGAGTAAAACATGAAGGACGGACAAGCGGGCTGTTTTTTCTGCCCTTCATATTTTAATATTTATTGTATTTAATATGTACACTGACGCGCGAAATAAGAGAATTGCAGGGAACGATCGAAGGCAGCTCTCCCTCCGGCTTGCGGATGTTTATAAAGGTTTTAAATTGAAATTCGCGCTTCGACGAGCGTGTCCTTTGTCTATAACTGAAAACAGCGAAGTCGAGATGGGCCCATTGCTGCAGCGAGTCGATCCATGATTAAACGATTCACAATCGATGCATGAGCATGTTTCAGCAATACAAATTGAAGTTTTCTTTCCAGCTACGTTGTATACTAATTTTCAAAATAGAAAGAACCCAGTCGCGTTGTGACGGTCAACGTAAGTTCACGGCTCTCTGCTATCGCGCAGGAGATAGCGATTAATTAAAACCGATAGAACTAACTTATCGACATGTTCCAGCCACACCCGGCAGCGGAATTGAGCCTTCAACTAAGCGTTGTAGATGATATAATCGAGTCAATGTTACCACTGCAAGGTATGAGCATTAAGATAAATTAAGTGACGAAAAGTTACAAGCTAAAACAGCGATACTCACCAGAAAACTTGAGCTCACCCCGTGAGCGTAGCCCATGTTCATTGAGGTTGCAGCGGTAAGTTCGGTGCGCGTCCTTTTCGCGGAATGATCCGAGCACACTTGAGAGGATGGCGTCGGGGGAAAGTATTTTTAGGGGCGAAGCTCCTTAAGGCGTGGGTCTGTCCCTCCTAGTTGTGGGTATGTAGCCACTTCGAGGTTTAGTTTATGAATGGCTCAAGAGATGGCGTGTTCCGGAATTAACTTTATGTAGAGATGACAGATGGCGCTTAGCTCATGTTATAAAAGGCACTCGCTCTTGGCGCTGCTCGTAGTTTAGCTGGATGGAGGCAGTAGACAAGGCTGCGGAGCGGAGAGCGCGCAAGGCGGTGGCAGCGCGCGCTCGCAGACAGAATCCAGCCGTGCGAGAGCGAGAGGCCGAAGCATGTCGTCAGGCTGCGCGTCGACGCCGCCAAGATCCGGCCGTGCGAGAGATAAAACTTGATTTGTATACACACACACACAACTTGATTTGTATACACACGCCAAGATCCGGCCGTGCGAGAGATAAAACTTGATTTGTATACACACACACAGTGTTTCTCACGTCTTCACATGGCGATGAGTGGGCGAATTAACGGAAGAATCGCTGGTTTACCGACGATTCACTCCGGAGCTTCGCCCACTCATCATCATTCACCACGTGGATATGCTGTGACTTTTTTGTTTACGGACGCAATCCACTGCCGCCGGAGGTAAGGGTCGTTTGGAAAGCGATGGAGGTTTTAGACATTGCGGCTGTAGTTATCTTGTCAGATCCCGTGCATGCCTATAAATCATCCGATAATATTCCGCGCTTTCGGTTGCTAGTCGTGCAGCCTATTACCGAACAATGATGTCCCGATGACCAAGAAATTGTCGTCAGTGATTCCGCTAGCTCTAATTACATCTGGAAGTAAACCAAGATAGAGGAAAATGCGAAGAAAACAACCAAACCTGAACGAACACAGGCGTCCAAGGCGTTCGTCCGGGTCTTCGCTCGGTCCTAACAACTCAGGAAGGCAGGAAAGCGCAGGCAGCCGTTTTCCCTTTCTCTCTTGCCCTCTTTCAGCAAAACGGTCTATATAAGACCCTTCTGTTTGCAAACGCCACTGGGCGGTGCTCCAGTCTTTGACGTCCCAGAGAACTTCCGATTTACAAAATGAATGCCCAAAGCCCAGCTTGACACCGCTTCTTGTAACATCGAAAAAACATTTGACCGCTAATTGTACAGGCGAACACAAAAAGAATCAAGAAGCGCGAGATCTGTTCAAATGTTTCGAAAATTCTTGCAAACCAACTTGTCTCCTCCAAGAGGTTAAATCGTACAGCCGAAGGCCCTCGCTAAATCTCCAACCTTTTTGTCCGTGTTTATGCATTTATGCTTCCTGCTTTATGCTTGTAAGCATTTATGCTTTCTAGCACTGGTGACATAATCTCAACAGGCTTGCAAGACGGAGCGACCGGAAATTGCTTCGGACGCAAGCAGCGGTTCATGTTTGTAAACAGCAGTAAAATGGTCCAACTCAGTGGCGCCATCTATTCGGCAGCCCCGGCACACTTCCGGTTCACAGTGCTATAAGTGGCCATTTCCAGAAGATAGCGTGTATATTAGACGTCGCAAATACTGCAAAACCCACCGTCTAGTTCAGAACCTGAAGTGGATGGGGGCTATTTGCACACTGGCGCCACCACGTTGAGGTGTACTAGAACTGGGAGCTTGCCCACCGCGTCGGCATCTAGCTAAAAGCTGGGTGTTGTGTGGCCCGATTCTGCCGCACGGGCCTGGTGTGGCGCTGCCAGTCGCAGCGTGGCCAGGTGGCCGGTGACGCAGCGTTTAGCGAGGCTGGCTTAGGGCGTGTTGGTGTGACTATTTCTTCTGGTCTCGCGGTGCTTGTGAAGCGATCGAATACTGTGTGGCTGTACCGAAGATACAAGGAACTCACAACGATGTAAAATACAGCGAAGAAAAAAACAGAGCGGTGGTGTTTTGTGCCGGGGTGAGACGTAGGTTACAACACATGCAAAGAGAAACGCTCCTAGTTTCGGATGGCGAGCGATGCCTCGGTTCGCGGTGTGGGATCGCTCTGATTCGAAAGAAAAATTCTACTGCGTCACGCCATTGCATTTATTTCTGAAAGGGGAAAAAAGAAAACTGATGAAGAGAAAAAAAAAACTTCCGAGAAGAGTGTGTGTCATGTGTAACATATCAGAGTAAACAAATGTCTGCTAGGTGCGATTGCTCTTCAATAAAGACCGCAGTTCAAGTTGCTCTCTTTATCTTGCCAGTCTTGGTGTTCATTTTTATTTGATGCATGCTCACTAGATGAAATCAATTCAGAAATTGCCTGGTGAATAAGCTTTGGCCGAGAATGCAGTAGTCAAGGAAAGCATGGTGTAATTACTCCATGCTACAAAAAAAATGTATTGACACGAGAACAAAAACTAAGTATTTAAAGGTCTGGAAAATGTACAGCTGCCGAAAAATATAATTAAAGAGCTTTGAACCGTAGCCTCCCATATACTGACAAAGCCTGGCAGATCGCCACGAGAAGCGGCCGCCGAAATGGAAAAGGTGGAGCGGCAAACAACGAATGAAACGAGAGCCACCTGACTGGCGCCCCTCTGCGGCGAGACGCCGCAACACACTTCTCCGGAGCGAAGCAAGTGTGCTCCGGGTCCTCGCCGCTGACGTCCAGGTTCCCCGAGAAATGGCTCTTTGATGCTCTGTGGTACCAGATCCTAGCGCTCCAAATCTGCGACCGGGCACTATATGGCTCCGTTGTCGAACTGCCAGGCTTTGTGAGTATAGAGGAGGCTAGGTTTGAACCTGAAGTCGAGAGGAAAGCATCATATATTATATCATACTCAAACTTCGCTTTTTATTGAGATAGACAATTATTCTTCTAAAAGAGCAAAACGAAAAAGAGAACAAAAATTTAAAGCAAGACTATAACATCTTAACGCTTCCAAAACGGCATTTGCGCTTGAATGTAAGCTTGTGCCGCTCCCGAAAGTCACGCTTTTTCACAGGGGTGTGAGATAGGATGGAACGTATTCTTTCTCAGAGCTGAGCAGACAAATACAGACTAAGAATACGACTATTTTCACGCCGAATAAAGCACCTCTGTGCCGAATAAAGCACCTCTGTAAGCCGTCGGACGTCCGCGCTCAGCCCCACAGCGCCCTCACCGGCCGGCTTGAAGGTCGCGACGCGCTCTTGGCCGCCGGACAGAACTCCACCCCATTCTAGAACACCCTTACCTCGTTTCAACTCACGCGGGAAAAAGCGAATGGGGAGCATTCACCGGCGGCCATAGTTGTGCGCGCGATCGCTGAGCGCATGCTGATAGCGAGCTTCCGCAGCTATTTTGCAACGCGCATTTCACACCTTCGAGATTGCCGGTCTTAGCGGCGAATTAATGGGAGCTCGTTTTGAGCATGCGTTCCAAGCTGCGCACTCATATATGGCGTCCAGTGAATACTCCCTATTAGGGGCGAGATGTTTTGGTGGCGGCCTCCTACGGTTCCCTCTCGTGACGTCATTACCTTGCGAACAACAAGTTCGATGATGGTGTTTGTAATATACCTATTGCTATTTGCGACGCGAGTGCTCGAAAGCGTCGCTGTGGTCGGCCTTCCACGATTGGCCGAATGCCGATTACGACGTCAACAAAGGATTTCGCATTGAAGGAATTAAGAATAATGTAAGAGCTTGAATTTGGACGGTGTTGGCGGTGTTGCTTGGAGAGCACAATGATTTTAAGCTTCCACCATGCTATTTACAAACACCATAGGACTTGGTGTTCGCAAGATAATGACGTCACGGGAGGGAATCATGGGAGGGCGCCACCAAAGTACCTTGCCGCTAATATTACCCCAGCATCAAGGATAATGCAGGGATTGGTGTTCCACGCGCCACACGTGCTGGCTTCAGTAGTAGTAACATTTTTAAAGCAAATACCTTAAAAAAAATGGCATCTTGCACGCGAGTTCGTCAACGCTTTATTTTGGTTATTTACTTCGAATCTTTTATACGGGGAAGGCGTGCGTGTGTAGCGCGTGGAACACCAATCCCTGCATTCTCCTTGCTGCTTGGCTAATATAGCAAATGGTCTATTAGCATGGTGGAAGCTTGAAATCATTACGTTCTCGAAGCTACACGGCCAACACCGTCAAAATTAAACTTTTCACGTTCCTCTTATTTCTGTCGCAGAGAAATCTTTTGCTGACGTCACAGTCAGCATTCGGCCAATCGTGGCAAGCCGACCACAGCGACACTTTTGATCGCGCACGTCGTCAAAAGACACCTTTCGAAATACAGCCCTCCGTTGGCGGCAGTGGAATTCCTGCACAACTGCGGACTAAGACCGCAACGTCATGGCACATCGCACTTTATGCGTTTGGTTGAAGTGAAAAAAACCACAACAACATAAAAAGGTGGTGAGCGCAGTGACGTTACACTTTGACGCTGTTTGATTGGCTCGTTGGCTCGTATAGTGTTGGCCTCGCTACGACGTTCGCTATCTTGTGGAATGACTCGCACATTCCACGATATCAGTCATTCCGCCATTGTGCAAAATTTCCGACCCTCTAATAATCGGCATGCGAATTTCGAAAGGGGTCTATGAAGAGCAGGGTTCCGCCACAGTGTGGCCACTGAACGAATTGCGCCGCGACGCGATTCATGTTTTCACCGCCTATCTTTAAGGCATACCTAAAGTCCCCTCATACTTTTTTTACAAGCAACGACAACCAATACAAATGACAAAACACATTCCGCAGGAACAAAATGGCGGCATTCAGTTCAAACCTCTGCTGTGCGCCACCATTCGCTTCCTAAAACCTGCACCCTCACGCAGTCGGCGCTTCAAAGAATGTCGCTACTTGTAGGAAGATTTTATCTGGGGACTTTAGGTATACCCCGTTTAACCGTAAGACCAACTGCAGTGGACGCTACAATCCGATGCGTCCAATCTATCTGTGCCAAACGTGCACTGTCACGGCGCTCGTTGTTTAGACTTAGGCTAGGTGGCGCAATCTGCCGCCCGTTACAGAGTATAGCCTTTAATATCCATCCATCCATCCTTTGTTGCTTCACTATCGCCGACTAAGCCAATCACGTGGAGAGGAAAGGCCGGATCACAGCGCGATTCCTGTGGTGATTGCTTCAGTTGGGGATAGCGAACACACAATGGCGACGGGTGCAATGATAATGCACTTTTGGTACTGATTGATTAGCTGCATTAGACTGTACCGTCGGCTGCGGTTAGACTTGTAGTGAAACTGAGTAGACAGTAATCGCCACTTCGTAAGCTCAATGACAGCGACACTCTTTTTGTTTTGCAGCTAGAAATGCGCGAGATTTGCGAATCGATGTGAGACGATACATTTCTTTTATTCTGCATCAGGCATTTGATTTAGGTAACCCTAACATCTTCCAACAAATGTGAGGAATTATTTGTTGGTATCCTTTGATTTAGGTAACCCCGTAACGCCAAAGGCATTATTGCGAGGAGAGAAGGTGAGTAGAGTAGGAATACAATGCTAATTACTTAATGTTGACATGTATGAAATAAGGCAACAAAATTACTAAACACTACGCATGCGAAATCAATTCATCGCACACTAAAAAACAATTTTGCTTTTTTATTTTGGTGAAGAAGGAAGACCAGTGCAGCTGTACTATGGTGGGAATGAAGTAAGGACCGGCCGCAAGTTGGCAAGCCAGAGTGGAAAGGACGGAAAGGCTGCACCATCTATGAGCAACGGCGGCAACCAGACAACCGGTAAGCCGGTTGTCTGGTTGCCGCTGTCGCCTATAGATGGCTGTATCTGTCCAGAGTTTCGAGTCATCCTTTGTTTGCTGACGGACACGGTACTGGGGAAACTAACCGTTAACAGCTCTGCTGTAAAAAAAAAAGAAAAAAAGAAGAAAAAAGTCTTTAAATTTGTTTGCTGGTTGAAGCAACCGCAGCAGAAAAAAAAGTTATACAGTGGGTAATGGGCACGACACAGGCAGATTAGTAAAAACAATGTTGCCGAGATTTTGGCTAGTATAATATGGAGCGTACTATAATCTGCCTGCTGAAATTTCATATTATGGCGTTTTCTAAGTGGCTGGCCTTTGTGCTTTTTCTTTTCGCAATTATTCTTTTGGAAGAAACACTATTACCCTTCCTTGTACATTTTTGCGTAGCCTCCAATTATCTTCACAACGGGCTCTGGCGTTTTTATCGTTTTACAATATTGCTTTGTTTTAATTAAAACTTCGTGCTGCGTTGCTCGTTATTTTTATTTTTTCCCCGTCTGGGGATTTGAAACAATAGAACATATACGACTACTATAATGTGTGGTCACTACCATTATATTACGGAAAACTTCTGTGCGTCACTGTTCGTTTAATAATGCGAATTTATTTCTCTGTTTGAAGGGGATCTAAAGTGGCCCTTGGGAATAGAACTTGGAATTTTTCCGCATCCTCTAAGTGTGTACTTTTTGAATTACTTGCTCTCAGTAAAACTTTTTATCCTAAAGTGAATGCATACATTTTAACGGTTGTTAGAGGCGGGGTTTATGCCGCACGTCCGGGAGCTTCCTGGCTCGTGACGACGACCATTCCCCGAAGTGAAGAACCCAGGGGTCCAGTGGAGGTGGGAGAATTGGTAACGTAACGAACGGTTTAATTACATGGTTGCGATACAGTCGTCAAATCAGAGAGAACTAACGGAGCAGCCTCACGCTCCGCCTTATATAGGGTCCGTTTTCTCCCTCACTCCCCGCCAGGGCAGCAAGTGCGCAGCAGCAACCCGCCGTCAAGTGCGTCGTAGCAAAGTCCGCCGCGTCGTAGCCAGAAGTGCGTCGTAGCCAAAGTTCTCCGCAGTTAGGTCATGCCCCTCTCCCTTTCGTTAGCGCACCAACCCCCACGCACACACACACGTCCCGTTGACGTCACGGACGCGCTGAGACCTGTCTCCGCAGGCGCAGACACGTAGGCGGCGGTCCCGTACTCGTCGGGACTCGTTTCGTGCAGGAACAGACAGGCGGGCGACGGTGCCGGACAGATTCATGACTCGTTTCCACAGCGTTGAAACTCGGAAGAAGGTTGCCGAAGGTTTCATTCTTAACACGGTCCACCATCTTAAACAAATTTGCGTGTGTGTGTGTGTGGGGGGGGGGGATTAAAACTGACATAATTAATATACTCTCTCACCTTCTACCCCTCTTTTCGACAAAATTGTTACCAGCGGGTTAGGTAATAGTTAGCGGTTGCTTTGCAATAACACAAATCGCTAACTTTTCGGAATATTCGATTCGCACACTTATCCATGCGCCCAACGACTTTTCTCGAGTTTTACGAAACAAAGATTTCAACGATAGTTTTTTTATGTAAGGAATATTTTCTATACTTAGATTTATATTTTATGAGCGAAACTTTATTGTTCATTAAGATTGACAGCAGTGGATACCATCTTTCCCAATTAATGTCCCCTTCTGCTCATAAAGCCTAATTGAAAAAAAAAAAACATATACGTACGTTTACCGAGAGGCAACCTCTGGAACACGTGGAAAGTCCATTCTGCACTAGCTCTTGTTGGTACATATTTAACACGCCCTTTATTAGTGAAAATGTGAGGCTCGGGGTATTCTGTGTAAAATTCAAATTCAAATTCAAATTCAAATTGTGGTACATATAGCATTGGTTATCACAGTTATTGTCCGAATGTTACAGTAATGGGGAACTAAGTAGCGACGCCACGTGGTCCCTGTCGTGATTGTGCTGGCGTGCCAGTGCCACTGCATATAAAATATACGCAAACGGCAAATAAAAGTAATAAAACAATTGAAAACAAAATCATGCCCTCTCTCTTAATTAAGGCACTCGACTGTTTTCTTTGCCAAAACCCTAGCTCAAACAGGAACAGCTGTTATTATTCTAAGCAAGAAGCAAAGGCACGAAAAAAAACTTAATTACTGAAAACCAAACACTGCATAATCTATCTTCTAGTTCCAGACAAGAGTTATTCAACTGGGCAAAGGAAACCAGTGAAAACTAAAGAAGAAATTGAGAGCTAACAGAAGCCTCAGGATATTCCGGATTCCAAAATTTTTCATGCATTTTTTTTTCTCTTTACGTCTTGACATAATTAGACACCCATGCAAAGTAAACATTGAGGAGCGGAACTCCAACTCGTTAGCCTTTCAATTATGTGCTTTCAAGAGGGTTTTATATCTTAAGTGTCGATGAAAAATGTTTCTTCAAAAACTCACCAAAGAAAAGAAAAGAAAAAAAAAGAAACGCGGATGGCGCTTTTTGTTTTCTTGCATTTTACTTTGAGACGCTTTGGATAACGAACTCGTTTACGGATATACGCACTTCATAGAGTTGTTTGTTATGTTAGCGAGGGCATCAGGTGCGCTAGATCGATCGTCCGTTCTTATATGTCCCGCAATGTTTCCCTGTCAATTTAACACTTTATGGTTCTTGTTGCGACTTCGCCATTTAGCAAAGATACAACATGGACACCATTGAAATAATAATTAGAAAAAAAAATTCTTGCAAAAAGATAAAAATTTTGCATGTGAGCCGGTGTTTAAGTATTAAAAATGACCATACACGGACTTTCCCACAGAACGTCAGGAAAGGTCAATCAGTGCGATCGGATGAACAAACTGAGTAAATAATAAAATCGAAGAGCGAAACATTTAAAAAAATAATAAAAGTGCGCGCTTTGACACACAACGTGGCCGTGCGCAGTGCCAACGCGCAGACTGTGTTTTCAGGAGTATTCTTGGGGAACAAGGGCTTGTGAAGGGAATTTGCCTTAGTGTTGCCTGCTGCGATGCAAGTCAGTAGATAGGGTTCTTGATTTCACAGGTACATAGATGCAGTGATGTGAAGGGTGAATGCCTGGTACTATTTGTACCAAAAATGCGGCGCTTACCAGAGTTCACTCTTGTTAAATTTCCAGTTCTCAGAAATTGGCTGTTTATAAGTTGTTAATTTTGTTATACCTTTAATTCTGCAAAACCAATAAAGGGTACTAATACTATCATTAAGCGGATTAAGGGAGAGAAAGCTATTTAAATTGCGAGTAGTATTAACACATGAGCCAACGATATACACCCTCTGCTACTGTAAAATCACTGCCTCTCTTCTATCTTTAAGAGGGCTCAAAGAATATTAAAGGATATTTTGTACGACTCGAAACGCGAACGGTGGCAGAATTGCATACTTTAAATTGACTGCTTTCCTGAACGGGCATTGGTTCGTTCAGAACGGGCATTGGTCCGTTGCCTTGAACAGACGTTACCTGTAAACCCCTTCTGTTAATTGTCGGTGGTTAAGAGGAAAACAAAGTGTCCTCGCCTCACTGCCAATGATCAATCGTCCACTAAGACTATTGTGCGAGGCGTCCAGACTTTTGTTCGACACCTAAATTTCAAATGTCGAGTTTTTTGTTTTTTGTTTTTTCTCGGATAAATGGGATTGGATTAAACTGTTATCGAAGCTTGTGTTCGATTTTCATTATTCGGTTTTATCCGAAAGCTCGCAACCCTTTCCATGCGTTCGATACTATGGACTATTTGCGGAAATACTCAGAAAGTCAACGACACAAGCTGTGGGGAAAAAAGTGCTTCGCATCCGTCCTCTCTGGCGCCTCTATGATATGAGCAGGAAGAAATAAAGATAAAAATAGGACGAAGTGAAAGAGAGGAACCAAGAAAGTGACACAAAAATAGAGAAAACAAAAAAAAACGGAATAGAAACGAGGCAGAGATATTTTATTCGTTCTCGATCGCCGTTCAATGGTTTCGAGAACAGCTTTCGTTTTCCTTGCTAGGCGCCGCACCCTTGCAAGTGATGTATCGCGATACCTGTTGCGGGCGAGAGTGTTGAAGATTGAAGATACCTTAGAAAGCAGCTGGCTGCCGGCAGCGACCAAGGAATTACTTACTATAAAATTTCCCTCGGGCGCTTTTTCTTCTTAGTTTCTCAGTGATGGGTATCGCGGTTTTAAAGTTAAACCTTACCGACATCCTTTTTTTTTTACCAAAGCTGAATGCCGTAAATACTTGCAAATCGGTATTAATATTATATGTCGAGCGTCGGTCTCCCTAAGAATGAGCGATTTATAAGAGTAGCGTTCCTAATTGTGTCTCGCAATGGGAACATAATCCGTACTGCTGTATTTTTTTAAGCCTCTTTTCCTCATCTCGTGCGCTTAAATTCAGATAAATAAAACGTAAGGTCTTAACATGCAAACCAACGTCTTTGAATTATAATTTTTATCAAAGGTAACAAAAAGAGATTGGTAGTCATATACTCCTCTCAATACGCGTTGGATTGCTGCCTGCACTGGCTAAATTGCTCATCTACAGACGAGACACCAAACGCCCACTGAGGAAGACTAACTTCGGGCTGTATAAACATACACACCACAATATTTGCTACCTGCACCGTCGTGTGTACTAACACGCGTCGCTGACGTCAAGGCGCTGTGGTGGCGCTGCTGTCGCGCATGCGCAAATGCTTAACTCTGCGCAAATCTGGTTTCGCCGCACGTGCAGTGTACACACCTGGTGTTGACAAACGCTGACTTGTTCGTAAACACGATGTCGGTCTTTAAAGCGCTAACAACTTCCAACGTTTTCTACATTCACTCGTTTTGTTTTGTTTGTTTTCTCCGCAGTTCCCGCAAAAAACTTCACGCTGACCTACGTCACGACGTCCTCCTCGTCGTCCCTGCCGACGTCGCCCTCCGTCAAGTCACGTGGGAGGATCGGATCCTCCGCCAGCGCGTCCTCCAGCCCAGCTTCGGGCTCGGTTCTTGGCTCTGGCTCCGGATCAGGCTCCGGCTCCGGCTCGGGATCCGGCTACAAGTCCGGCTCCGCCGTAGAGGTTCACTGCGGCGCCCGGGGCCTGCACCCTCGGCCGACGCTGCGGCTGTTCAGCATCACGCCGGACATGCGGCGCACGGAGGTGCAGCGGGGCCGCCCGCGCACGCGCAAGGTCAACGGCACGTACGACATCGAGCTGTCGCGGTCGTTCGGTGCCGAGCAGCTGCCTCCGGCCCTGACTTTCGAGTGCGTGCTCGAGATCCCGGGCACCGACTACGAGGTGCGCCGACGCACCGTCTACAATCCCGGTAAGCTTCTCGTCGTGAAAACACTCGAGCAATGCCCAAAAGCACACACACACACACAAAAAAAAAACTTTTACAAAGTTTAGGTGTTAAGTTTTTCTGAGTCGCAGTCACATTTCTTTTACACCATACAAAAGACAGTCTGCATACATATTCAAACGCAAGTCACCACGAGATTCGTGCTTCGAATTCCGCAGGGCAATGAGTTCAAGGAGAAAACTTGGCACGTGACATTCGAACCACGGATGACTCGTGTTTGCAAACTGCTTTTTGTTTGATGTATGAATAGTGTGAAACCGGCTTTATGCTGCTCATTGTAGTACCTGATTCCGGCAGCACGCTATCACAGGAAGTGTAGTATCAGTAGATAGAGAATTGTAAAATAGGGGGCCTCAACGCTTTGGGTACCCCCAAACAACTTGGGGCGTCGCACTGCGCGTGGGTAGGGCTTCTGCACATGCGCCGTGCGATGCCCCTAGCTGCTCCGGGAAACCAAAGCGTTGGGGCCGAATATTTCAAAAATTGTCTATTAAGAGCGCTAACTAAAGCGCCGCCGCCACACAGGTCAAAGCTAAAGCTACAGCCGGGAGACGTTTTTCTACGTGTTCTAGAATGTTTAAAACAAAAAAAAGCGTCGCGGGACAAATGGTTTGATGTCACCACCCTGAGACAGATACGTGCACATGGGGCAACAAGCACATGGACATGCGATCTGCGCCCCACATGAGCAGATCGCATGTGGGGAGCTAGCGGGCTGCCGTGGTTTATCACATTCAGCACTGCGTGGTGTACGTTGGAGACCCCCAGTTAGCAGTCGTAGGACACTGGGTAAATTGCATAAGATGAAATGAGACACAGTACTCTACTTACATACTATACTTCGTCTCACCCTACGATGGACTAAAGGCAGAAGCTACAAACCGCCAGATCCAATCACCCGCCACTTAGACATTGCGTGGTATTTCGCGTCGAAGCAAGTATTGGTACGCGCGTCTCTGATCACTGATGGGAATGGGTCGACAGTGGTTCGGAACGAGCAATGAGTGACTCAAGAATTTTACATTGCAAAGAAAGCCACGGTGTACTGGCTCTTTGCAGTGCCGAAGCTATAAACATGGCGCAGCGTTTTTGGATTTGGGGCATTATTCGTCCAAACCTAATCAATGCTAAGCGTGTCATAGTTTAGCGCGGAACGTGATTGGACCTGGCGGCCCGTGGCTTTGGCCTTTTGTCCATCGTAGGATGAGACGAAGTATAGTTATCTTCTCACTTTCTATTGCTCAACGGAACACATTTTGCATAAGGGATCTCCGAAAAAAGCCTCACAATGATCACGGCAAAGAAAAGACAGAGAGGGTGACAAGTACGCCCCTTGTCATTATGTTACCTTGCATCCGGCACTAGAATATGTCGTTTGTATTGGAGGCTTCCTGTCGGTGTGTGTCAGCTATTATATTTCGCAATATTTCAGTCGTTTGCTAAAATAAAGCAAGAGAGGCAAAAACTGCCAGCGATTAGTTTATTTCTCTCGCCGAGTACAATTGTAGTACATGACTCGTCAGAGCTTCTTTAGGACCAAATCTGAAATCAAACTACGGAAAGACTTTGGCGGAAGTTTCCATTGTTTCACCTGGTGAAGCCAAGTAACATGTATGGCTCCATTAGGTCGCAAATGGTTTTAACCCCAGAAGAAAAAAAAAAGTCCTTCCAGGGAAACGAAGTAGGGCTCTCTACTCGTGTTTATTTTTTTTTAAAGCGAACTTCAAATTTTATTAGGCTAGTAGATCCTGTCGGCACTTTTTTATAACTATAATCTGGAGCAGTGGTTCTCAACCATTTATGTTTCGCGAACCCCTTGTGAATCGGCGGTGATGATGGAGGACCCCGTTTGTGGTGAGGGGAAGGGAAATGTTTTGATTGATTATGATAATAATTTAATATATAAATATAACTAAGGGCTAGTGCGAACTAAACTTCTCTCATTGAGATACACATGAGTCCTTTAGATCTGCCTGGCGCAAATGCACTCAGAATAAATAGCTAATCAAAGTTATTCGGGTTTTAGTAAGATAGAAAGGTTTAGCTAAAATTAATTCAGTTTTTGTAGAAAAGGTGTTCCAGCGACCTACTTCATAGCATTAGTTTGGACAGATTTTGAGATGTGCACTTCAAATATCGAACATGGGTTCATTCAGACAAAAAGTTACGGCGAAAACTAGCTGGTGGCGATTGAACATATTTTAAGACAAATCCCAGAGAGGGGAAAAACGAAGGACGACACAACACAACGACCTTGTGGCGTTGGTGTTCGTCCTTCATTGTTTCCCCGGCATGGGGGTTTGTCTTAAAATAATTTCATATAATTTACCAAAGCCGGTCACATAGCCGAGAAGTAGCGCTAGTGCCACTGAAGTCATAGCGTGCAGCGCAGCCAACGTGAACGCTATAATACAATAAACGAACCAGGTGATGCGTCAACTTGATCTTTACAGAAAGAAACGCAGAAAAAACAAAACAAGACACTTCTCTAAGTTCTGCTTCTCTAAGTTTAAGCTTATCCATCACCAGGTACCAACTAATTCAACTAAGGCCTGTAGCAAAGCAGGAGTAGATATGAATAAATTTCGGCTGTGCCGACGGTTCATTAAGACTTTATATAGATGGTTGCTGCGCGAAATTGGTGCGAGTCTATTGACCTTTTAACTCTTCTAATTGTTCGGTCGTTTTCTTGCAGGTTATCTGTTTTTAACAGGTAAGTTATTTCATTTTTATAATCTTCATCACTCTTTAAACGTAAAACCTACGGTAATATTCGGAAGGTCGGTTTAAAAGGTATATTTGAACAACATTCACGTTCAACGCCAGTTAGTTGAGTGTACGAAACTTGTATGGAACAGTTCCGTACGGAACTTGTACTCAACAGTTAGTAGAGTGTAAGGAACTTGTGTTATGGCTTTTATCCCTGCACCAACTTGCTGGGCATTGCGGCCACTAGAAAGGAGGCAAAATGGCTTAAATAGATAGCTAATTAAGGAAAATTTATTTACCTACTTTCGTTTTTTGTTGTTTGGGAGCATAATGTATTTGGAGAGTTTATGCTTGACCGCAATACGTGCTGTGCCATGAAAGTTTGATTAAAGATTTCGTATTAGGCGAAATGGGGCAAGAAATGCTACCCTTGCAGACGGCTTGAAATGAAAACTAAGCAAATAAAGAGGGGTGTTATTGCAGCTCGCTTCGCTTGCAGAACCAGAGGAGAAATTCTCATTACCAGCGCTCTTTGCTTCTTTAGTTTCAGTTTGAAGCCGTGCACAAGGCTAATATTTCTCGGCCCGTCGCACCCAATACGAATTTCGTAAACAATACTTCATGGCACGCCTCGACCACATTATTGGTCCCTAAACATAACAAAATTTGGAAGGTATATTAAAATGATCTAGTTATTTATCTTGCTAATTAACTCATTTCTGCTTCTTGTCTAGATTAGTCCTGGGGCCATCAACTTGGCCTTAGGACTAAAAATACCATACGCCAGTTCCTTACAAAAGTAGTGTAGTGTATGGAAAAAAATCCAGAAAACCTCGTATACAAAGATCAACTGAGAGTCTTCCGCCTTAGCAGATGTCTCTTCGCTTCCTGTCATCCGTAGCTCCCATGACTTGCCCTGATTCCACGAAAACAAACGCGGCTTTGAAGTTTTCCTGGGTGTTTTTTCATTCAATGAAGTCCCCTTTTAAAATGTGGTTAACTTCAACATCTCAAACGAGTCCCTTTTGGCCCTTAAGACCCGTCCTCATGGTGTACTGCGTTCTTTCAAAGATTTTGCCCTTCACCCACGTGCGCCTTAATTCGCGTGGTTTGGGGCCCAGAGCCTCGAGCCTCAACCTGGTCTTGAGTCCTTCACAAGCAAGGGAAGCAAAACATTTCTTTAAAGACGCCGCCGCCTCGCGCGGTGCCTCTTTTTCGCAATTCCACAGTGGAATCCCATTGAAGCTATGCAAACACAGCTTCTTCGGGCGCAAACAGGAGCACCTTTCAAGAACATTTGCGGCCGCTAGGTGCGCCGCGAACACAAACGAACTGGGTTTAACAGGGGGACAACTTTAAGTGCTTCATAATGATATGGACGAGTGCGGGTGCGCGCATTGTTTGCAGACATGAACAACTTAGGAAAGGATGTATTTTGGAAATACATGGATTATTTGTATGTTTGTTAATCTACAGGTACAGCGCTTTTGTTCTTCTTGTGTGGAGCTGAGAGCATTCGAGTAGCATGTGTTCAACGTGGATACATGCCTTATGCGCTTTTGTGACTGTTTTGTATTTGCTCGAGGAGGATAATATGTATACAGAAATAACTGCACATTTTGTATGGCGCTTTTTTGTGCCAGTGTTTTACATTTTTAGACCAATAGAACCCCTCGACCCTTCTTATCTCTGTGTCTTTTCATATCACATGCTCTCCGTCATGTGTTACGTTTAATCTAAAATATTATCCTTTTCCCAACGCCCTGCACAGTTGTTCGCTACACTCAAATCCAATAGTATCCCGCCAAAGTTCAGAGGCGTGCACAAATACTAAAATACTAGTATATTTACACGCATACAAACATACGTACGACACTACAATTGAGCGCTGTTCTGTTTTGTGTAATTTCTGGTTTTTGACCCTTATATGACTTTGAGGAAGCGTGATTGAACTTCTTGTGAATAGCACTGAGAAATATGCATGGGGACAGGCATCGCTACATGCCAATAATTTAGCTATACTAGCGATTTTTATCGAAGACTAATTTTCCTCAACGAAGCTACGTTAGTCCAATTACAGTAGCCCTTTGTCTAGAAATAGTTGGGTTTAATGCTATCGGAGCACGTTCCACATGGTACTGCAGTTACAGTTGAATTTGGATGTTTTCTTTTTGTATTTACTTTCCAGATGCGTCTCCGGGTGCGAGTATGCCAAAGAGCTTAATCGTCCTGCTAGTCAGCCTCGCGCTTCTAAAAAAATATTACGCCTGCAAAAGTTGAATATTGGCCCCAGGTGAGTAATTCTTGATGTTGTCTAACTTACCAGTCAGACTCAGTCTGCTGCTAAGCAGCTGTCATTCCGAGAGAGCTGTCCCTGGGGAAGTGTTCCAATAACATAATTTTGATTGTTGTTTAAAAAAAATTAAAAAATGCTACTAGGTGTTTCGTACTGATATAAGTCTATTTAACAATAAAAAACTAACATCTAAAAACAAGTTAAGACAGCAGTAAAAGACAACGCAAAATGGAAAAAAATGCTTATTTATTTGAATAGCATTGTGTATACTGCGTTAGGCGGGACGACAAAATTTAAGAAAAGTTTATCCTAGCACATATTGTTTGTGTAGTTGTCAGCCCTAGGTCGTCGCCAACCTGACTGCCTCGCTCATAGGCATCTCAGAGAGATAGAATGTCGCAGAAGGCAAATAGAAAATATGATTCCTACGTAAGTCGAAGCGCCGGGTTCTTTCTTATGGCGAATTCCACTGGTCGTTTTGGAGCCCGACGGGATCCACAGTTCTGGAACGCGCCTATTTCACTGGGCGATCAGGATCGAGACGAACGTGTTCCATTCGTCGTTTTGGATCAGCCCCCACTACAGATCTCGATCCGGATCCGAGAAAAATCGCTTCGCCGATTTGGGCGGATTCGACCAGAAGCCAGCCTGGCCAGCCCTCGGCGCGCACACGGGACTTCCTTTCTTGCCGGGAATCTCGCTGATCTCACCTCTGAAGAATTTGTATTGGCCCGCTCGACATGTTCCACCCGCTTTGCTGCTGCTGCTGCTTGATGACGGTTCGTCGTCAAGTTGCTTGAGCAGCTTCTCCAGCAGCAGCGGCTCGAGTAGCAACAACGAAGATTGCTTCAATGTCCCGCATGAATTCGACTGCCTTTTCGGACCTCCGCAGAAGAAACCGAAAACCGAGACCTACTTGGACACAATGAACGAGTATTCCGATGAAGAGACAAGTGGGCTACGCTGATGGACATCGTATATCGACACGCATCTTTCACATCATGATTAACTTTGCTCGTGTGTTGAACACGTGTTGTTAGCGCAGCGATTTTGAAAACATGTGCTTCGAGATCCGGGGACCGCGGGAAGGCGATTCCCGGCAAGGTGCATGACGGGAGGGCATCCGCCGATCCCGGATGGAGTGGTCATCTTCCAACGGGGGTAAGGAGGCGGAGTAACTCCGTAGGGATCGCGAGATTAATTTCGGACTTGGTCTACTGATCCCGGCGCTCTGCAAAACGACCAGTAAAATTCGCCATTATAAAGAAATTTGTCCTGCGTAAAACGCAGTTTTACTTTTGGTCAGTGTCAGGGTGTAAATTTTCTGGTACTACTGAACCGGTCAAAGCAGCTGCCACCTGAGATCCATCGCCTGCTTTTCCACTTACAAAAATGGCAGACAAGCAAGTTTCTCGATGCATCGATGAATGAATGGATGGATCGACAGTTGCATACGGCTGAACCTATTAAATCGGGCGGCTGACTCACTCCAACAAGCTTGTTCGTTCTTTTCATATCAACAGTTAGCCTCATCGTTTAAAGGAAGCGCGTCATACAGTTGTTGGAAAATGTTAATACGATGAACTTTTTTCTTTTCTAAATACCGTTGCTAGTATTTTTAATAAATTAGTTTTTCTTGCTCTTTGAAAAGTATTTCTTTTTCAGAAGATACTATATTTACACATAAAAGCCCAAGCCGTATCTTTCGTAAAATGCTGTGCTCAATTAAAAGAAAAAGAAAATCAAGTTTGGAAACATAATCATTTACAGCAAATAAATAAAGACAAATGTATTTGAAATAACGTTATGTACGTTGTCGAACAGTGTTGTTAAGATTACAAAATCAAATTGATCAGGAAATCCAATGCAGGTTCTACGGAAGGATCTATAATGCCTGCTTTTATATTTTATTTAGCTATGAACAATAAAAATAAAATAACATTGAAGTTGTGAATAGTGGCGCATTTACCATTTGCAATCTTTATCTCTTTCTACAGGGTTGTTACCAGAGTTACCGGAGCTTGGATGACGTCTGTTCGGACATTGAAAGTTTTTGTATTTAAAGTGTACATAGTACAATATATATATATATATATATTGTAAGTAAACTATATTCTTTTTGATGAAAGAGTGTCAATGCCTCACGTTATTTTATATGCAAAACCGATTTAATGAGAAAGTTTGCCACTCTAGTAATATCAGCATACAAGAGTTATACTATAGAATAATTCAAGATATATATGTTTCAGTTACGTGTGTATACTTTGTACAAAATTGCGATTAAATAAAACGTTTACTCGGATCGAAGCACTGAATTGTTTTATGTTTATTTCAGGACATAACTTAAGTTGACATTCGTTCTCAAAGAGTAGTTCTTAGATTATAAGCAGCAATAGCTCCGTACACAATTTTTACAAATATGGCTGCATTGATATCGCCTGTTAGAAAAACAAAAAACACATATATTTTGTAGCGAATTAATATAAATCCATGTCATCGATTGTGACTAGATGAATAAATTGACTTACCTCGAATAAAATAGGTACCGGAATGATTCAGATGTGGCAAGTTGAAACCACCAAATAAAGCATGTTGCAACAACACGTTTCTACCACGTGTACACGTCGTCTGCTAAGATATTCAACGAAGTCGTCTTATCCCGGATTCAGGAAGGTGCGTATTTTTTTTTCTGTGTTCGTGTTTATTGATATTTGAAAGCATAGAATGCTCCTAAAAGGAGCCCGGTACTCGCATACTCGCAACAACCTCTGCGTCGGTCCGAACGTCCGTGCTTTTTCCCGCTGAGTTTAGCGAGGAAATCAAACTGGTGTCAAGTATTCATTTCGCGTTACACGTTATTGATCACGTGACAAGTGTTTTCTCGCTAAAGTTTGAGATAAAATCTTATTGGTGTGTATACCCCAAGTGACGTCATGTGAAACCGCGACTTGACACCGTGACGTCACGTCATGGTACCAGGCGACACCACGACTTGACACAATAACGTTCTGAGACTCAACCGTGTCGTGTGACGTCAGGTAACGAGACAATAAAAAAAGAATATGTTGCATCTTTACCCTCGAAAACGACAGTCTAACGTCTTTTAAACAGAAAAAAAGATGGTTTCTTAAGTTTTGCATTCCATGCATTGTAGGACCTTGCAGAGAAGGTTCGACGCCAATTTTTAAATAATGACGAGTCAGCCTTCATGCAAGTATAATTTTTAAATAGTGTATTTATTCCATCGGTGTACCGGGGAGATGGGCGAGTGTTGCCCAATTGGAAATGGGAGTTTATTATTATGCAAATGGTTAGCCTCTCAGCTACGCCGGCTCAGACTTGTGCAGGAAAAAGGGAAAAGCAGAGGAATAAAAACAAAATATTTTTTTTATTATCGTTTGAACGCGGGAGGTTTTAATGACGTCGTACTCCGGAATAAAGTCAAGCAAGACCAAGTTTTTCAAAATGGTCTCACGGCTTCTAGAGTTCGCAGAGTTTACTGAGAGTTGGGACAGCGGGTTTGCAATCCGAACAGAAAAGCAATGCCAGCCTTAAGAGCCTCTCCAATACAGAAAGGGAAGGAGTAGCCCGGTACAACATTAGGTTTTACGAGAAAAGAGGTCTCCTCATTGGAAATACGAGGACAGGCGAGGAAGGCTTTATGATCAACTCGCGGTGCCTTCCAAGTACGGCTCCAACCTCCGCAGTGACATGAAAACCCTAGGTCAGGGCATCTCGGCACAAAAAAAAAGAACCAAAGAGCGATTACTTCACGACTATTATTGGCCAGGGCGTTTTCGAGATGTTAAGAACCACGTGAAGTCATGTAGCATGTGCCAGGTTGTCGGAAAGCTGAACGATAAGTGGAAGGCTCCCCTGAAACTGGTCCCTTGATCTCTGAGCCCTTCAAGCGCCTGGTAGGGGACACAGTAGGGACCTTGCCCATGACTGAGTCAGGTTACAAGTATTTACTTAAAATGATTTGTCCGGCCACTAGAGTTTCCAGAGGCGGCGCCTCTGAAAAGCCTGAGCTCAACGAAAGTAGTCGACGCTTTTCTGACCGTATTTGCCGGAGTAGGTTTCCTGCGGAGCTTCAGAGCGATCAGGTTAGCGTTTTTACGAGGGCTTTGACAAAGACCTTCTTTGAGTGGTGCGGTATTAAGATCATTCATAGTTCCGCCCACCATCCGCAATCAAACAGAGTTGAACGATGGCATGCGACACTGAAACAGGTCCTCCGAGCTCTAACTGATGAACTCAAGCGGGATTGGAAGCGCTGTTTGCCCGCAGTGATGTTTGCCTTGCGTTCGGCACAGCACGAACGTACGGGTTTCAGTCACGCAGAGTTGGTGTACGGTAGAGCGCCGCGTTTTCCGATGCGTATGTTACGGCAGTGTTGGGAAGGAAGCGGAAAGGACACGACAGTTGTAGAGAATGTCCTTGAATTACTTGAACATTTGCATGTTGCCAGAAAAATTGCATAGGAAAACATGTTGGCAACGCAGTGCAATACAAAAACAAATGATGTAGGATAAAATGGCCCGTACAAGAATGTTCAAGGTGCACGAAAAAGTATTGCGGCTAAGGAGTTGAAAACAAAATAAGCCCGAGGTGCACTGGGAAGGTCCGGCGGAGGTTGCCCAGAAACTATCTGATACAAACTTTGCTGTCAAAATGAAGGGGAAGCGAAAGAAAATGAAAATTTATCACGAAAGCCTAAAGAATCTATTTGTCAAACGCGAAGAACTTGCTTTTATGAGCCTGAATGCGCCGGAAGAAGTACCACTGCCAATCCCGTCTTTAAGATGGGGCTTCTCCAAACAAACTGCTGCTAGGGGGGTTGCTATAGACGAATACATGGGATTAGATTTCGCTCCCAAAGAACGAGCGTTCAAAAATCAAGCGTAAAATTTAAACGTCAAAAAAACAAAAGAAGATATATGAAGAATCGATTTCACACTGTTAGAGGCGGGGTTTGAGCCGCACGTCCGGGAGCTTCCTGGCTCGTGACGACGACCATTCCCTGAAGTGAAGAACCCAGGGGTCCAGTGGAGGTGGGAGAATTGGTAACGTAACGAACGGTTTAATTACATGGTTGCGATACAGTCGTCAAATCCGAGAGAACTCCTGGAGCAGCCTCACGCTCCGCCTTATATAGGGTCCGTTTTCTCCCTCACTCCCCGCCAGGGCAGCAAGTGCGCAGCAGCAACCCGCCGTCAAGTGCGTCGTAGCAAGGTCCGCCGCGTCGTAGCCAGAAGTGCGTCGTAGCCAAAGTTCTCCGCAGTTAGGCCAGGCCTCTCTCCCCTTCCGGAGCGCACCAAGCCGCACGCACGCACACACGTCCCGTTGACGTCACGGGCGCGTTGAGACCTGTCTCCGCAGGCGCAGACACGTAGGCGACGGTTCCGTACTCGTCGGGACTCGTTTCGCGTAGGCCCCGTCCAGCAGGCGACGTTCCCGGACAGATCATGACTCGTTTCCGCAGCGTTGAAACTCGGAAGAAGGTCGCCGAAGGTTCCATTCTTAACAGCCCCTCCGGGGCCAGGGAAACCTCGAAAGGCCGGTGGTACAATCGCTGGCCTGAAGAGGTGGGCGTGGAGTAGGCCTTGAGAAGACGCTGCAAGCACCCAACAAACTCCCAAACCTCTTACAACGGAGGCATTAGCGGAAACGTCCCACACAACACCACGCCACACCGCAGTCAAACGCTCGGAATTCGCCAGAGACCCGCCAGACTGGATTACGGATTACCATAATTTGCCAAAACAATGCGAATTGACCCGCTGTCGCCAAAACAAAACTCATTTTTCCAACGAGGTCACAATGAACAAAATACAAAAGACAAAAACTCTTTGCAATTTGTGAGGTCCTTTTGGGGTTTTAACGAAGTGCCCCCACTTAGATCCTCATTCCCGTGGATGACGAAGACCTCTGAGATCATCCCTACTGTTTTTCGTGATGCCAGAAAAATCTGCTCAACCCATCGGCATTGCCGTTAAATTTGCCTTTCCTTTTTCTTGCCCTGAAGTCGTAGTGATCGATTTTCACGTGATTTCTAGACGTGAAAATGCGGTCCTTATAGCGCCGATAAAACAATCCGCCTTTTTCATGCCCCGTCACATTGGTCCTAGCAATCTCCTGAGCTGTACCGCGAAACCCTGACACACTAGGGTCGCTCTTCTGCTCGACTGTCAAAGACACTCCGTCTGCTCGTAGCAGAGGACCAAAGTTACGTGACGCCGGAGCTACGAGAGATATTTCACTGATCCCGTCTTCCTCCGCCTTTTTCGCCGGCTCGTTGGGACGGCGTACACTTTCTAGTGCTACGAGGTCAGGCTGTTCTACAATCTGGTCCCTCTCATCCCGTTTCTCTGCCTCGAACTGTGGTAGTGCCTGCTCCCCGACAGCTGCCTCTGGCTCTGGATCACTCGTCAACAAAGGGGCGAGCTGACGCGATTTGGACCTCGTACCTGACTGAACTAGTCCCTCTCCCAGTTGTTGACCCCTCTCGCGCAGCAGGAATTCTGACCGGTTAGAAAACAAATAAGGATACTCCAACGGGACTGTTTGCGAGACAGCCGCCTCTGTCACTAGCTCTCCGAACGGGCCAGTTATCCTTACCGTCGCCATAGGCAGACAGACACTGTGCTTTTCGAGCAGCTGCTTGATCCAAACTACCTTTCCAGTAAAATCGGATCGCGTTACATACGATGGATGAACCACGTCCATCGTCGCTGCACTGTCCCGAAGCACCCTGCACGGCTTTCCGTTTACCTGGAGCTCGTGAAGATAGGGACGAAGGAGCTCCAGGTCCTCGTCACTACCGGTCACGGTCGAGAACACAACCCGCGGTTTGTTACATCTGGCCGCTATGTGTCCCGGCTCCTGACAGTTGTAGCACAGGAACGGCTTCCTTGCCTCGAACTGCCCTGTTTGGCTTTTCCGCGCCTCGTCTCCGTTCGAGTGTTCTGCGCTCTTTTCTGGGACCTTTTGTCCTGCTTCGGGCTTCTCGGGCCCGTTTTCTCGCGAGCCGTTTCCCTGTCGGAAGGTCTTGCGCTGATCGCTCCGGCCGGGTTCGCTTTCCTCTCCGCTCAGCTTTCTACGCGTTGCGTACTCCTCGGCTAGCTCAGCGGCCCTTTCGACAGAGTCGACTCCTACCCTGTCCTGCACCCAGAGCTTGACTGACTGCGGAATGCTACGAAAGAACTGTTCGAGGCACACACACTCGACTACCTTGTCTCGGCTTTCGTACACTTCCTCGCTCTTCAACCATTCTATCAAATTGGTTTTAAGCCCGTAAGCGAATTCCGAGTAGCCCTCGCTGCTCTTTTTGGATGCGTTTCTAAACCTTTGACGGAACGCCTCGGCAGAAAGGCGGTACCGTTTCAAAAGGCTGGACTTCACCTTGTCGTAGTCGTCCGCGTCTCCAGCACTAAGGCGCGCGACAACCTCTGCAGCCTCACAGGGCAACAAAGTCAAAAGCCGTTGCGGCCACGTTTCTGGGGCGAAGCTCAACTTCTCACATGTCCTCTCAAAGTTCACTAAGAACAGGCCCACGTCTTCCCCAACTTTAAACGGCTGCATGAGCTTCTTCATTTGATACGACTCGGTCTCACTTGCTCGCACCGGAGCCCCAACTCTACTGTTCTGCGAGTTTAATCGCTGTTGTTCAATTTCGAGCTCTAGCCTTTTCAGCGCTCGCTCCTCTGTCGCAGCCTGCGCTCGTTCCTCTCTCGCTGCAGCCTGCTCTCGTTCCTCTCTCGCTGCAGCCTGCTCTCGTTCTCGTTCCTCTCTCGCTGCAGCCTGCTCCCGCTCTCGTTCCTCTCTTGCTGCAGCCTGCGCTCGTTCCTCTCTCGCTGCAGCCTGCTCCCGCTCTCGTTCCTCTCTCGCTGCAGTCTGCTCCTGCTCCTCTCTCGCTGCAGCCTGCTCTCGTTCTCGTTCCTCTCTCGCTGCAGCCTGCTCCTGCTCCTCTCTCGCTGCAGCCTGCTCTCGTTCTCGTTCCTCTCTCGCTGCAGCCTCGCTCTTAGCGTTCAGAAGCAGTTCCCACGCAATTTTAATTTCCTCTACTTCTGCGCTCTCTGAAATCGCTTTACTGATCTCAGATTTCTTCATCTTTTGCTCCACCTCCACACCCAATTCTTCACATAAACAGAATAAATCTGTTCTCAGTAACCTCATTAGATCCATGATCGCTGCTCTTTAGCTTTGGCTTTGTTCTAAAACTTGTCGCGAGGTTGTACCTAAACCTAGCGCACGAGTCAAACACTAAGGATTACCAGCAGTTCAAAATTAATTACCCATAATCTGAAGCCTGGCGAATCTCAAAGCAAAGTCCAAACGCTCACCCGCAGATGTAGCACGATGTCGCATGGTCCGATCCCAACCGCTGCCAACCAGTTGTTAGAGGCGGGGTTTGATGCCGCACGTCCGGGAGCTTCCTGGCTCGTGACGACGACCATTCCCCGAAGTGAAGAACCCAGGGGTCCAGTGGAGGTGGGAGAATTGGTAACGTAACGAACGGTTTAATTACATGGTTGCGATACAGTCGTCAAATCCGAGAGAACTCCTGGAGCAGCCTCGCGCTCCGCCTTATATAGGGTCCGTTTTCTCCCTCACTCCCCGCCAGGGCAGCAAGTGCGCAGCAGCAACCCGCCGTCAAGTGCGTCGTAGCAAGGTCCGCCGCGTCGTAGCCAGAAGTGCGTCGTAGCCAAAGTTCTCCGCAGTTAGGCCAGGCCTCTCTCCCTTTCCGGAGCGCACCAAGCCGCACGCACGCACACACGTCCCGTTGACGTCACGGGCGCGTTGAGACCTGTCTCCGCAGGCGCAGACACGTAGGCGACGGTTCCGTACTCGTCGGGACTCGTTTCGCGTAGGCCCCGTCCAGCAGGCGACGTTCCCGGACAGATCATGACTCGTTTCCGCAGCGTTGAAACTCGGAAGAAGGTCGCCGAAGGTTCCATTCTTAACAACACTTACTACGATAGAAGTTTGCGGAGAATCGGCTGTTTCTGAAACTTTTGCGACGGCAACTTCCGGTTTTTGAGACGTGTCGGGACGCCTAGAGCAGACGACGAAAGCATGCGGAATGACTGAAACATGCCGTCTGCAACAGTGCGAATCGTTAGAAAATGCTCCGATTTTCATCTTATATTTCTTGGGAACATGGCAGGTCTAAGAAACCTCATCAGGTTTATGAAAACGAATCGTATTTGCGTGCGATAGAGGGTGATCTCTGACGAAAATCATCACACGTATTTAGATCTGCTAAAGCTACAGTGAGAGAAGCATCTCATTAGAACACGATACCCAGGCAGCGTGAAGCCTTCTTTTTGATTTCGCAGTTGATGTGCATTTTAACGAAGGATCAACTATTTTGACAACATGATCGCTTCGTGACTTCAAATTTCGTTTGCATGCTCGCAATATCGGTTTCGTACCTGCTTGTATCCATAGTATCTATGAGACTGAGAAAATATCCTGTTGATTCTTCCGTTTTCGGTAAAGGCGGGTTCAAACAGCTCCTTTTCCATACGTTACCTATTAGCGGCGAGATGTTTTGGTGGCGCGCTCTATGGTTCCACCTTGTGACGTCATTACCTTGCAAACAACAAGTTCGATGCTGTTTGTAAATAGCATGGTGGAAGCTTGAAATCATTGCACTCTCAAAGGAACACTGCCAACACCGACAAAATTAAAGTTCTTTCATTCCTCTTATTTCCGTCGATGATAAATCCCCTTTCCGACGTCATAGTCAGCGTTCGGCCAATCGTGGAAGGCCGACCACAGCGACGCTTTCGGTCGCGCACGGGGCTAATAGGTCTGTTTACGCCACAAGTCACCCAGACATAGTGCTATCCATTAAAGATACGTTTATAGTCCAACGTAACGTCAACGAGCGCGGCGTAGTGCAGCGCGCAGAGATACTGATTGGTCGCAGATATCGTGTTCCTGCTTCGCGGCCAATTAAAGGCGCGCGTTCTGCGCTACGCTGCTTTCACTGCGCTCAACGTCAAAGTATAAGCAGCCCTTAACTGGCTACCAGTTCAAAACAATAACCTAGCTGGCACGCGACATTCGAGACATGAATAGTTTGGTGACTGATACGTCGTAAGAAGACGGTGCTTTGCGAACCAGCCGCCAGACCGCAGATAGCGAATGAACTAGACAAAAAATATAGACCCTTTCATGGCCAACGCCACCAGTCCGTGTCCAGTCTTTGGCGTCCCAGAGAACTTCCGGTTCATAAAAAGAGTGAACAAACCCGCCTTAACAACTGCTGCTTGAAATGTCGATGAAACATTTGACCAGCAATTAACCACCAGATAAAAAAATCTCGATATGCGTGGTCCTGGAGGCCAAATTAAGACGATTTAGGTTTTTTGATCAAATACAGAACCGCTTCAGCTTCTTTTAAAGTGCGATTTTTTGTTGTGTCCGTCAGAAGCTTATAAGATTTTAATTTCTTTTCCACCGGCAGAAAGTTGGTGTCCAGTAATGAATTAACGCCTACAGCTTCTTTAATATAACGACAGGAGTGATTTAGACCTGTTTTTACCCCTCATAACTTTTAAACGAGCCTCCGCTCAACAAGCAGCCGTGGTCTGCTGTTTTTATTCAGTGCCTGAAGCGTGTCTCCGACTGGTGTGTTTACCGCGCCCCAAAGTGGTCCCTCGATTTCTGCCTGATGACGTCATAGAAGTGTCATGCTGTCGCCGGTCGCGATCCTGGCGGCGTCTCAATAGCTTTGGTGTATGTGGCAGACGCCTTTTCTGCTGCAGGTCGCTCTCCACTGTGACTGTCCACGGAGGCTACAGCAGCCGAAAGTTGGGACGCCGTGACGACAGCGACATTCGCGTTCGTTTGCGCTTTTGCCAGCATTTCTCCGGCCAACCGCCAGGATCGCGACAGGCAACAGCGCGACACTCCGGCTTCTCTGACGTCATTTGTTGCCACTTCGGGACCACTTTTGATGTATGGGCGGCATAGGACGCTAAACACAGCAGTCGGAGATGTGCTTCAGGCACCATAGTTTTTATGTAGCTTTTTATTCACTTTTACCTTCACAAAAATTATGTCCTCCTTGTTTGTTTGCTGTTCTTCATTGATTGTAATATGTGCACATTATCAAGGCCTCGAGCTGTTTGTGGGCACATTAAGCAGAATAAATTCAAATTCAAAGCTGTGCTTAGGTATCTTCACTTTCGAATTCCCATCGAAAGTTCACCCCGTGAACCGAAGTTTTTGTCGCTCATAACCAACTTAGTTTAACGCAGTCGCGTACACCCTCAGAAGGGCCACTGAACCCATGAAGACACCGTGTCGTCTGCTAGCAGGGCAAAACCGGTTGCGTAACTTTTTTACGGGTCCTTATCATCGCTTTATGGCACTGAGACGATAGAAAGAGTCTTCATGATTAGATGTTGAGAAGCCGCAATGCTCATAAAAAAACTATGAACCTTCTCTTATCGGACGAAATTTAACCTCGCGTCTAGCCGCGTAAGCATTTGTCTACAAGAACGACCTATAGCAACGGTTTGTTTGGAGCACAGCGCCATGTTGCGACGTCATCTCTTACGGGTCGATTAGAGTAGATCTATATGCTTCGCTATTTCAGATAAGTAAGCACCGCCACGGAGCGAGGCCCGGAGACAACCCTGTGTTGGCGAATTTTTGGGCAGTGCCACATTTCCGACTCCGTTTCACCTGGACGATGGACCGAAGTTGTCGCTACGAGCCATCGAGGTCTATCGGACGCCACGGGAATGTCACGTGACCTTCTTGAGTGGCGCAGTGATGCGTGGGGAGCGTAGTGACTCGCTACGTTCACCGCGCTAGATTGACTGAGATCGCTTTTCGATTGACAATGGTATGGCCAAATGAAGTACCGGGTGTTCCTGAAAAGAGAAAACTGCATTTGTTGGGCCACATAAATAAACTATGACTCTCGAAATGCTCAAACCCCGTAGAGAATATGACCCTAGCGGTTGGAATGAAATTCGAAAGCTTGAGAACATGATGTCATCTAGATCAAAGGATAATTGATAAAGACGAAATTTCTCCATGAGCCGACGTCCAGCTAAGCCTAATACCGTCAAAACAAGAACACGAGATTGTGGGCGCCCGTAGCATCTATTTCAATAAAAAAGAAAGAAAAACAATTTTCTTCTTTCCGACAAGTGTTATTTATTGATATATTGCATACGCGTCCAATGTCAGTTCTCTTTTTTATGTTATTGGGTTTAGGAGGACGACGGCTATAGACAATTGCGTGTCTTTCGATTTTCGCTTGACCCATGTAACTTCGAGTTCCCAAACTTTCGCGTTCTATCGCAACAACTATACTCGTTTTCACTCAATAACCGCAGTAAAAAAGTCGGACTCTTCGGCGATCATTCATTCATTTCCTTTTTATATAGAAAATTAACACACATATATATATATATATATATATATATATATATATATATATATACGAGGGGCGTTCATAAAGTTCGTATTATCGGCACAAAAAATTGAAAAAAAACGGAACAAAACAGGCATCAACATGAGCGCGCGTCCCTCTAGTTTCCGCACAGTATAAACATCGCATGCTATAGTAGCTCGGAACGCCGCTAGGGAGTCGAAACAAAAATGGCACCGCCCGTCGGTGCCAAGCACATGCAGTGATCCGTTTTTTTTTTCATTTGAAGGGAAGCAATGCCAAGGATATTCATTCCAATCTGGGAGCGTTGTTCGGGGACAACACCCCAGTTTATGACACTTTGGTTAAATGGCGCAGACGCTTCCAGTGTGGCCAAATAAGAGAAAGCATTTCAAGGACGGCGACCAAGTGATTGCTGAAGTGGAGCGATTCCTGAACACTCAAAACGAGGAGTTCTATAACAATGGCCTCCGGCATGTGGTGCATCGCTGGAAAAAGTGGGTAACTTTTGGTGGCGAATATGTAGAGAAAGTCTCAACTCCTACTCGAGTTTGATTGCTGAATCTCTATTCCTTCGTGACAATAATACGAACTTTACGAACGCGCCTCGTATATGTGCATTTAGATTAGATATTTGTTATCTTATCAAGATGTACCCGTTTCAGATGCCAAAAACATCGCTTCTTCCTTCAACAACCAAATCTTGTAAGGACTACTTCGCGCGGCGTATGGACAAAGCGCAAAGTTCCTTTTTCTTGAGTGAAAGCGCGTATAGAGTCACATTCCCGTAAAGATCGAGCTTTCTGCCATGCGTAGTTTATTGGCGCGGGCTGGAAATGCACGATTCTTTTTCTGGCGAAACGCCCTGTATAGCCAAAAGAAGGAAAGATGGGCTAAATCGTCTACTCCTTTTGTACGGGGCCACGCTAACGTCAGGTTCCACGCTCACCTAGTACTTAGTAGGAGTATTCACTGGCGGCCATCGCTGTGTGCGTGGCTTGCTGAGCGCGTGCTGACGGCGAGGCTTCAGCAGTTCTTTTGCAACGTGCGTTCCGCACCATCGGCCTGCCGTCTGTCAGACTATCCACGCGAGCTCATTCCAGAGCATGCGCTCTACAAACATCGCCCTCAAATATGGCGCCTAGTGAATACTCCTTATAGGGAGTATTCAGCGGCAGCTGTGCTGTAGTGCGCGACTGCTGAGCACGTGCTGATAGCGACCTTTCACATGTTCTTTTGCTAGGTGTTTCCACACCATCAAGATTGCCGGTCTTAGCGGACTTGACAATGTGAGCTCGGCCCGACACACGCGCTCTGGAACAGCGCACTCAAATATGGCGTCCAGTGAATACCTCTAGCTGGAGGATTGCTCAGAGCAGTTTCTGGCGAGCGGAGCGTTGACTGGGAGGCATAGCCTCCTCTGTACTGACAAAGCCTGGCAGATCACCACGAGACGCGGCCGCCGAAAATGAAAAGGTAGAGCGGCAGATAAGAGTCGGTGGAACGGGCGCCTCGCTGCGGCGAGACGCCGAAACACACTTGTTCCGTGCGATGGAATATACGCTCGTGCTTCTCGCATTCCCTCGGGCTATACCGCTTCTTTTCTTGTCAGGTTTGAAACCCGTATTTTGGGTTCTTGCCGCAGCAAAGCTGTGCGCGCTGGCAGATACCAGGTTCCCCGAGAAATGCTCTGTGCTACCACTACCAGATCCTCTACTCCATATCTGCGTCCGGGTACTCTATTGCTCCGTCATCGAACTGCCGGGCTTTGTGAGACAGAGGAGGCTATGCTAGAGGCTCTGTTATACTCCCACGTTAGCGTAGCAAACGCGTCGTAGTGCAGCGCACACAGATGCTGATTGGTCGCAGATATCGAGTTCCTGCTCGCCGGCCAATGAAAGGCGCACGTTCTGCCGTTCTGCGTTACGCCGCGTCCGCTGCGCTCAACGTTGGAGTATGACAGAGACTTAAGCCCACGCCGCGCAGCGTTGAATAAACACAAAACGGCCGCGTCTGCTGGTCGTAGCAATGGCTGCCTTGCCTTATGTGTGACTCTCGAAAATTCACTGGCAATCGAGACTCGGCCTTCGGGAAAGGAGGGAAGAAAAACAATACATCAAATGTTACGTTGGATTTGACTGACAAACAATTACCGGAGATGTTAGAATTGACAAAAAACGCGACGCCGAGATGTTGTTTACCCCCTAAAGGGAATGCTGTCTGCTAGGCCGGAGCCCGGTCGCACAGACGATAAACACCTCCACTTTTTTTCCCGCAGCTTTCTCTCGCCACAGAGAGGCGTTTGGTTGACTTGTTCGAATTATAGCACTCCTTAGCACCTAGAGGAGTGAGTGGAAGAGTACGCAGAGAGAAAGCAAAGGAAGTGTTTCGGGGTCGGTTGGCCTTGTATGTTTAGCACACTCTTACTTAAAGCTATGGGTGGTAAGTAACCAGTTGCGACGTAAACGTACCAGATGCTCAATTTTAATTCGAAGAAGATCACTTGAAAACGGTGGATCATGAAATGTACACTAACGTGCGTCTGTGCAGGTAAGTTGTGCAGCAAGGGTGCATAGTATAGGATAATAATCGTCACAATAAGCAAATAATGAACTGAAAGTTGTTAACTTATTTCATATGCAAAAAATGAAGATATGGTTCTAAAAAGAAACTTGCTGAGTGTCATAAAAAATCACTCAATCAGTACATTTCAGAAGGAACTGAAGCGCGTGGGGTAGCAGAGGTGCGCTCAAGACTCGTTCAACAGGTGGATTCATTCAACAGCGAAAACACGAATTATCATTTTATGATCCATGCTTTTCCTCCACCAGCCTTGCGCCTGTTTCACGAGTGATAACTTTAACGCTCCCCAATATTCCCGCGCTTCAACTTTAAAAAAATTTAATGTACGCTTAATTAGTGTTTTTGATGATGCTCGGCAAGTTTCTAATTGGAACCATAGTTTTAGAAAAGCTTCATGGTGCTCTACAATGGTATTGGTGTGTTATTGGTATTTATTACGTGCCCAAAACACCGTGAAGGCTTTGATATTGGTGCACATAAAAGTCACAAATGAGTTAAACATGCAAAGACGTGAAATATAGGAGTGACATATCAGTCATAATAAAACAAATTACAGACACAACTCGGTATTCAAAGTAAAATAAGGCATAGAAAAGAAATCATGCGGCACAAGGCTATTACAAAAAAAGTTGAATTTTATGCATTTGTGACCCTTCAATCTGCTTGTCAGGATAAAACGTATCGCAGAGTCGCTTGTGCTCAGCTGGCATACGTAAGCTTGTACTACTCAAAATATCAGGTACATCGAAACGACCTTGTATGAGTTTCTGTAAAAACACCACATCTCGGCAATGCCTGAGGTCAATTAGGGTTCTGAGGTTTAAAACTTTAACAAGAAAATTATACTCGAAATAGAGTCTCCTGTTAAATGCCTATCGTAGACTATGTGTATCGGACGCCTTTGTACCATTTCAATGCGTCTGCAATCGCTATGTGATAGAAAGTTCCACACAACAGACGCAAATTCATGTCGTGGCCTAACTAAAGCACAAAATAAGCGTAATATGGTATCAGGTGCCTGAGTGTCTGAGTCAAACGTGAAATCATCCCGAGCACTTTCAGACCGGTACCACAAATGTTAGTCACATGAGATTTGAACAATTGTTTACTGCCTACTAGCACTCCAAGGTCCCTGACTACATAAGTTCGAGCAATAGTACAGTTACCCAGCTTGTATTTAAAGAGTAAGGTGTTATACGTCTTGGTAATAAGATTACCTTAGTTTTGTTGGCGTTCAAGTCAAGCGGTTTGACAGGCACCACTTAGAAATGCTCGACACAACACAATGGAAAGCAGTCAGTCATTTAGTAGATTATCAAACAACTACCGCCTAATAAACGTCTGCTTGGATTTATTAATTTATCGCAGTAACAAAAAAGCACAAAAACAGATGTAGAACGTTTACGAAGCATCTCTGTCATATGAGAATCGGTTAATCTAAGACCGGTCAAATGGTACTTATTTTTCTCTAGATTTTCTTGTTGCTGATAGGTATTATGCAGATAGGGAATGACTGGCAAGAAGTTTGATTCGATACCACAGGGCCGACCATTTTGAGCCAGAGATCGTAGCTCCACGGCGCGGTTCTAAGATGAAGCTTGGGACTTTCACTGCTGTAGCTACGCCTCAGGGGTTCTGATCTTTGCCAGCCTATTCTACGCCCCTCGGTACTAAAAACGTCAACCTTAAGAAAAAAGAGAAAATAATCGATTTGTAAGGTAAGGTGCAATCTCTGCGTTTTTGTTATGTAGACTAAATGCAGTGGAAAGATAATTTCATTCCAACTTGAACCACAGGCACCATGCATCACGTTCTTTTTTGTTTTCCCGGGTATGTGATCTCAATAAAAACAAAATAGGTTAGCCATTTACAAGAAATATAAGAAATGAGCTGTGTGAAAAACATGTTTAGCCTCTAATTGCACGTTGTTGGGCAAGGAATAGTAGTTGCCCGTTAAACATAAGTATTAAATTTGTTTTTTGTAGAAGTTCCTATTGCAAAAAAGGCATATTACAGCTCAACAACCTGCTTTCGAGACTTCATTTCCAATGTGAATGTCTGATGAGATTTGTTTTCTGAAATTTTAAGAATTTTATCTTAATGTACATTAAGACCACAATTGCCGTCGATGCACCCCTGTGCTATATTCGTGTTCACACATTTTTTTAGTAGTAATATGTGAAAGAGCAGAAATAAATTTGATGATTCTACATAACAGTTTGTCCCAAGATGCTACAACATACACGATCCTCATTTGATGTACACTCTAAAATATTGTTCCGTATTTCTCTTGTAAAAAGGCAGCATTGTCTCAAGATCACTAATTAAGCTAATTAGTCCGGCACCGAGAACTAAAATAATCAAGAAAACAGTAAAAAAAAGAAATTCCGGAATGCATTTGGCCCGGCTTTATATGTTGTCAATAGCTTGTGTATTTTTTCTCAGTTTTATTTAACATTTTATGGCTTATTGCATTCTGTACTACCTTTTGCGCTCTTGCATTCCTGCTTGCTAAAAAGAATCAAAAAAAAAAACATTCCGAGCGTTACTTTAACAACTATTCTGTCACCCACATTTTATCAACAGGTATGTTTGTCACTCCTAAAACGCAAAAAGAGAAAAGAATTGCGAATAGGATACGCATTTTGTTATTAAGCAAAACATCATCATAAACAACAACAATCTCATACCCTGACACAACGATGAATAAAATAACAGACAAGACCACCATTTCTTCTTGTCTCAGTTATTAGGTTATGATGTTTCGTAACGGTACTTTATTCGTGTTCACTATTTTGTTTTGTAGTAAGGTGTGAAAAAGCAGAGACAAATCTTATGATACTAAATAAAATTTATGTCCCAAGATGCTACCACCACACGATCCTCACTGTATGTACACTGTAAACTTTTGTTCCGTATTTCTCTGTGCAAAGGCTGCATTGTCTCAAGATGACTAATTAACCTAATTAGTCAGGCACCGAAAACAAAAATAATCAACGAAAAAATTTAAAAAAGTGGCGGAATGCATTCAGCGCGGTTTCATATGTTGTCTATAGCTTCGTGTATTTGTCTAACGGTTTTATTTAACATTTTTTGGCTTATTGCATTCTGTACCTTTTACGCTCTTGCAATCCTGTTAGCCAAAAAAGAAAAAAAAACAAACATTCCGAACGTTGTTTAAACAAGTATTCTGTCACTCACAATTTGTCAACAGGTATGTTTGTCACTCCTGAAACGCAAAAGAAGAAGATAATTACGAATAGGATACGCATTTTGTCATTAAGCGAAAAAACCCAAAACAGCTATCTATACCCTGAGACGACGAGAAATAAAATAACAGGCAAGACGACCCATTTCTTCTTGTCTCAGGGTTTTAGTTATGATGTTTCCTAATGAGCTCGCACGCATACTTTCGCTCCTTGAAGAAAAGAAAAAAAGAAGAAAAACATATGGGACTCGTTTCGCCAGTTCGCCACTTGCTCGGCAATGTTTCTGCAACTCCACATTTTCGAGGCTGAGAGTTCCTACTCTACGCACAGGAACCCCAGCTTTGAGGGAGTTTTGGATCTCTACGCACGTTAGGGTAGTTTTCGAGAAGGCTGGGAATGCAGCTCGGGCTATGCGCATACTTCGTTTCCATGTTTTCATCGAACATATTATTTTTTTTGTGTTTGTGCATGTTGTTCCCTAGAAAGATTGGCTCGCTTGCACGTCGACTTCCTCGTTCCCACATGTCGGCTCTATATTTCCCCCGGTCCTGAATATTTCAGCAGGCTGCCAGCGATCGCTCGCTTTGCTCCGCTCACGTTGTTTAAGAGCAAGCCTGGCAACCAAGACGGCAGAAATTGGAAAGAATTTGGCTGGTGTGTTCGTGTTTTGTTTATATTGTCCGTGGTCGGTAACAACGTTCTCTGGTGGGGATCTGGTTTATTTCTTGCACCGCGAGTGATTTGCATTGTTTTTCGCAGGGAAGTAGTTGTTAATTTACGGATTTCTGGCAAACCAGTATGAAGGGAAAGGAGGGCGGCAAGATTTGCTTGAAGGCCGACCTACAGAATCGTCTTCTGCCGGGCTGAAGATCAGTTCCCAGTTTTCTTCTCTCTATTCTCTCTGTCACTCTTTTCTCTCCTTCTCTCCCCACAGGAGCGGGTTTCTGAGCTACTCTCCGCCGAAAGGAGAAGGGTGTCCTCTTTCTAGAATGGAAAGGAGGAATTGAGTAAAACTTTTTTTCTTTCTGCTTTTTCGTCATATCGTGTAAAAGTCTTCCTACAAAATATAAAAAAAGAGGATTAATTGCGGAGCTGTAGCAGTCTCTGGAGCAGAGCACGTGCGCTGTGCTACACGGTCAATCCAAGTGCATGGCTGCACTGAACATCGGAATAATGTATTTGGCACCAGATGATCTAGTCTGGTCAATGAGAGGAGCCGGCGGGAGCCGGATGGAGCGGCGAAAGCGGCGGCGCCGCCAGCGCCACGCATTCCCCGTGATGAACTTGCGAAGTAAGAATGTGCTGGGATGACTTTAAAAAATTCGCGTAGCGCGGCGCAAATATTTTTGTTTTTTGTTTGTTTCTAGATGATGCTGAAAGTGCATGGAGTGCATAATTGTGAGAGATTGGTAGAAAAGGGGAGTTTCAAGGTGTTGAGTACGTTTACTGAGTCAGAATTAACTGGGGGGCTAGTTGGTTGAACATCTAGAAGGTGGTTTTAAAAAGCGCGAAGGACTAGAAGAGAAGGAGGGGACAGGATGCTCTATCTAGATGCTCTATTAAATTTGACAGTTGTAAGTAAGCGCTCTGTCCTGTCCCTCCTTCTCTTCTTAGTCCTTTGCGCTTTTTAAAACCACCTTCTAGACGTTTACTGAGCCAGGAAAGCTGACCTTGACGAGAAAGATTTTCTGAAACATGAGGCGCACCTTCAAATGTGAGGTGCACGTTCGGAGTTTGGATCCAAACTCCCACGGAGCGGAATCCTCATTTTTTATCGTTCACTCCGTCGTGGTTGCGGCCGCGAGTGCAATCAAAAGAAAGATTCAGTGCGCTCTGAATGTCGCCGGTACGACAACGCCACGTGCGTTGCCCTTTCAGTTACGAAGAGTCGCAAATTTAAACTCTAGCGTGCTGAAATGAAATACTTGAACACATCCTTACATTGAAATTGTGATTGGAGGGCATTTGTTAAGCTCACTGCCTTTGCTAGGAAAATATTTGTGGCTGGCGGTTGATCACAAGAGCTGCCAATGATAGCGCCCAAGGTGATTGAAACAATTTCAGCCCAATGAGATGCCCTCATTTTCATCCTATCCTTACCAATTAATGACCAAACTCTCTACATAAACGGCTCTGCATCTAGTGCAGGGGTGCCGGAAACAAAGCCACTAAACGTTTGAGAGTCGCCTAAAAGAGGAAAGGCAGAAACAAAAAAGGGGGTGGGGCCAAACTTTTGTTTAGAGCAATAAATAAAACGTGAACTACTTGAGACCTATCCGAGTCAAATGGAGTCCAACTGTATGTTAGGTAGCAGTAGTACAATAATACTCAAACCGTAACCTGTTTTTCAATTTAAAACGCGTTCCTTTTCTCTTTTTGCGGAAGTGCTTGTGTGACCGGGAGGCAGTGTTGTACGCAATGGCGTTCCTGGAAAGCGTTCCTTTTAGGAGGAACGAAGGAAAGTCGCCGTTCTATTTTGCATCGGTGGATCTGGAACGGGAACTCGTTTCATTTTTACTGGAACAAAAAAAAGGAACGGCGTTTCTTTTCTTTTTTTCTTTGTCCAGTGGGGTAATGTTTATTTTATTTCTAAGAGGGAAATTCTAAAAAGTATAAAAACAATATCTTTACGAAGAGCAGGATCTCGTTAACTTGTTGGTTAATTATCTTAGGATTTATTTTGTGTGGTCCTCGCTTGGTAACAGTCGGGTGCAGGAGAAATAGTGGACATTGATTTTTTTTTTGTGGGTGACCGAGACTGCGGTACAAAAGAGAAAAATCTTAGTCAAAGGAACAAAAAAAAAAGACGTTTCAACCTCAGTATTTGCTTAAACGAATCCTCACACACCCAGAAAGCTAAGGTTGACTACAGCCATCGCTGAACTTCCAGAAAAAGATCTACAGTTACAACAAAAGAACAGGTTATCAGACATCGAACGCACCCTTGTATGCTGAACATTGGTCACCTAAAGAGATACAGAAAAATTAACCTTTATTCCTGCCCCCTTGTCCCCCACCCTCAAGCTGAACAACGAATCTAACCTTCACGAAGAAGGACTAGCAGTTTTCAAGTCTGACCTTCCAACAGTACATTTGGATCGTCTGAAGCGTTCACCCCACACATGAATATCAGTAAAAGCCGCGATCTTTAAAGGTGAATATATCAACAAATGAAACTCTACTTCCACTTATTTTCTTCTCCTGGTACCTTTCCATCACGGCATTGAAAGTCGTACGTTGCCATTTAATGGGATAGACAAAAAAAAAAAGAACACTTTGCTCGATCTAACTAGATATGGTAATCAGTAAAATACAAATGTAACGTATATGTAACGATGCGTTCCATTTTCTTAACTGTAACGGGAACGAGTTCCTTTCTCGTATGTGGAACTTGTAACGGGAACGCGTTCCAAAATTCAGAAGGAACGAGCTTTCGTTCCTTTTTTGAGGAACGTGTACAACACTGCCGGGAGGGAGGCGGAGGGGTTAGATTTACTAGGGAGCCGCGAGCCGCACTTTAACACGCAAAGAGCCGTATTCGGCTCGCGAGCCGCAGCTTGGCCACCTTTTGAGCTAGTGGCTTGTTTTGCCACTGTTAATGAAAAACTAACCCCCGTATCGAGATATATGAACGGCATAAATTATATTTAGAGCCGCATTTTTCAAAGCAGGAAAAACGTCCTATACTTCGTCTCATCCTACGATGGACTAAAGGCCAAAGCCACGGGCCGCCAGGTCCAATCACGTTCCGCGCTAAACTATGACACGCTTAGCATTGATTAGGTTTGGACGAATAATGCCCCAAATCCAAAAACGCTGCGCCATGTTTATAGCTTCGGCACTGCAAAGAGCCAGTACACCGTGGCTTTCTTTGCAATGTAAAATTCTTGAGTCACTCATTGCTCGTTCCGAACCACTGTCGACCCATTCCCATCAGTGATCAGAGACGCGCGTACCAATACTTGCTTCGATGCGAAATACCACGCAATGTCTAAGTGGCGGGTGATTGGATCTGGCGGTTTGCAGCTTCTGCCTTTAGTCCATCGTAGGGTGAGACGAAGTATAGAACTGAATTCTAGCGTAGGTAGTTTTGTCCCGTGAATTTAAATATCACACGCAATTGACCCAAACGCAACAGTGAACGCAAAAAAACAAAAACAACAAAAAAACCCGCTGGGTGTTACGTCATTTTTAGAGGTTTCAGCTGCCTTGCGCGTGCTGCTTGGGAGGGAAGGCGTGCAGCGCTCTTAACTGCTCGGGTGAGGCTCGTGGAAAGCGCGGAAATGTTGAGATCTCCGCATGATTCGTCATGATTCCCTCCGGGCACCGATCGCGACAGGAAGCAGTGGCTTCGGCGCTATTTCGAAAGCGCTGTCGTGGCTATACTTGGCGCATCAATTTTAAATATAATTATGATATTCGTAATCTTGGACTCCAAATAAAAACGATCTAAGTGTTTTATTTTCTCAAATATGGAACCACGTCAGTTTCGCTTTAAGAATAATTATTAGAAGTTTTTTTCCCCAATATTTTTATATGCTTCAAAATTCAGACGCTTCGAGAATTCGCAACTTCGACGCCCTATAGATGGTGGGGCGCTATTCGCAAAATGGCGGAAGAGAAGGGGATAGATTCTTTAGCACTTCCCCTTGCGCCTGCTCTCTGACGCTGGTCAGTGTGCTAAAATATTATATTTGGCAACAAATACGAAGCGGTCAGAGCAGGAGCATAACATAAATGACCGAGGTGTGGACGTGCGTTAGAAAAATTAAAATATTGATTTTTAGAGGTCGCAAAGCTGAACAAACCAGTTCCTATTTTTTAGCACTCGTTGTTGTTGTTGTTGCTTTTCGTTAAAACTGCATGATGCAGGAATACGTCGACGAGAATCATGCGGTAACAGCAGCACCAATATCGCAATTCCTTTCCACCGTCACCGCCGCCGTCCTCACTCCTCTGGTTCGTGGTTCGTCCGTGAGAGGGCGAGTGACGGCTGGAGTTGCGAATAAAGGAAGGAAGAGGGCAGGCTGCTGTAAGAGAGCTGCTATTAAACGACAAGTTCCGAACAGCTGCGACAGATTTTCGTGATTTCGGAAAAGTCATAATGAGCCGGCTTCATAAGCTGGCCATCGAATACGAAGAAGTAGAAAGAAGAAAACAATAAAATCGATTCATTCTAGCAAACAAGTTTACTAATGTAAATCTCAAGCCGCGCGAATTGCTGCGTTTGCAATTCGCGCGGACTTGGACGCGACAGTTTACAAAGCGATTGGCTCACGTGCGAGTGCTTGCAAAGAACCCAGAAGTTTGCAAAGCTCAGCTTTGATTGCGCTGGGTGCAGTTTTCTAGATGGTATAGAAGTGTTTATTTTTCATTGCGTTTGCACTGTCGTTCGTATATATATATATATATATATATATATATATATATATATATATATATATATATATATATATATACATAGAATATAAAACACATTTCATTGTTTGGGAACTCTTGACAGATGTTTCCGATTGCGAAAAAGGCGAGATGACCAGCTGTTTTTGTTTTCTTTACTTTTGGGTTTTGTTTTGAGTGATGTTTATAATTTAATTTATAAACAAGAAACGTCTAGATGCAATTTTAAAGAAATCACCAGTCGTTGGTTCTGTGTCGGTAGATATATGACGCCCGAGATTTTCCTAAACAAATTCGCGCATTTGCGTCTTTTTGAATGCCGTACATGGCCCGTGGCTTGACCGTCCCTCTTTTGTTTTTCTCCGCTGGGTCTTGCGCAGGCTTAAGCCGTGGCCACACTGCCGATACATCATACAAAATACAGTAAACAGACACGTAGGCGTGATTCTTGTTTGAATAACGCCTAAGTTAGTCCTGTCCCATTGGTCATACAAAAATCTGTCTGCAGACCTGTTCAAAGCACGCATACGTAAGAAAACATGCTTGGAGCACACTTGAGGGTTTCTGCAGATACTTCTGTCCTCGTATTGAACCATGGTTAAAGGCGCTAAAAGACGTACACAAGATAGAAGACAAACACGGGCGCTTCTATATTGTCTTCTATCTTGTTTACATCTTTTTGGCGTTTTTAATCATGGTTCCATACAGTCAACATCAACTAGCCCAACAACAAGTTATTTTATGTCATCGTGTCTTCAGCGAATAGCGCCGGTTTTCTGTTTAGTGTCTGAGCAGCGTGACTGGGGTTTTACGCGCTCAGATGCAACCACAACGCCCAGCTGCCCGCTTATATGTAAAAGTAGGAGCTAAAACTCCGATAGGCTACCGCGGGAAAGGCACGGAGCAAGCAGACTAGCAACGACCCAACGACGGGCGAGCAATTTTGTTGCCTGTATATTTTCGAACAACCAGAAACTAGTCAGCCTCGGTGGGCGACTCGTCTCTTAGCTGTAGATGAAAAATTACGCCAGTGGCAACACAGACGCTAGCTTAGGTTATTTAACGTGCACTAACAAGAATAGCATTTTATTATTATTTTTTTGTGTGTTTGAGTTTGCAAGCTTGCTCTGGCCACATCACGTGTGGGCACTGCGCGTGGGCAGAAACCAAATTTGGGAGGAGTGAAGCATTTGCACATGCGCAGTAGCGACAGCAGCGCCACCGCACCGGCATGACGTCAGTGAGTTGAGTTGGTCTATAACTATACTCCGTGTTTTCGGAGTTCATTTTTCGTCAAATTTGGAGGATGTTTTCCGGAGTTTATTTTTTTGCCGAAGATTCGGAGTTTATCGGAGTTTATATTTGTTTGTTTCCCAATTCTCCGAAATTCGGAGTTTAATTTCGCAGTGTTTTTCTATTGAAAATAATTATGTAAATAATAATCGGATGTAAACGTATGCCAGATAAATAATAAAACGCGCTTGTATCGATTAAAATTTCTTCAGTTGAATTTGACGTTCGTGCCATTGCCATTGGCAATATTAATTTGTCCCATGACAAAAGTCGCACACAAGTGTTGCTGCGATAAACGGCGATACCTTAAAATCAATAAACTTCCGGGGGCAGTCGCTACGAAGCTCGTAGTCATTCCATCCTATTCCATCAATCTAGCCCGCGGCCGTGAGAGGTGGAGTGGTTAAGGATGTAATAGAGAGTTTCAACTGTCCCTTTCTTTTATTTAATACAATCTCTATGGTCCATAGCTTTCACTGTTACAAATACATACCTTCTCCCTTCTCTAAATCACAAATCGCATGGCTCAAACTGGAAACCAAAAGAGTGGCTTTGTCGTGACCCGAATATACAATGACCTGTTGCCCTGAATCAACCTCGACGAGACAAGCGGCAAGACCCTTTTTGACAACGGTCTGAGATTTGAAAGATAATTATCCTGCCATTTTCCCAGGACCATTGACTCCGTGCTAATCAAATTGTAAAAAAAACAATTGTTTTCTATATTTTTTACTTTTTTTTGCGGGGGGGGGGGGGTGGCATTGGCACATAAACATTCGGAGTTTATCGGATAAATCTGAATTGACCAAAATTTTAACGGCGGGTGTTTTTTCGGAGTTTTTCGGATTTATCCGAAAACACGGAGCCCAATATTTATAACATAAAGAATGCGAATAACCTGAAAAAAAAAAAATGTCTTCAACAAGCAACGTTCTGTGAGGCTAGTTCCATCAAAAAATTCTACAGCCACTGACAGCTTAGGAAATTCAGATCGTGGCGAGTCCTGGGCATTTTATTATTGCTCCACAACCAATGGGATTGCGGCACTAGCCGATAAGGACGCCCAACAACCAATCATGAAGCGAGAAGCGCGAATTAATATATTAAACCAGGCTCTGAGTTTCTAAAGTTGTCAGTGACTATAGACAAAAAACACAAAACGTCGTCGGAGAAAAAATTACAGTCCTCGAAAGATGTGTCATACTTTCCAATCTACAGCCCACAGACTTAGATAAGTAGAAGTCGGTGTTTTATGCTGTGCAGATCATATCTACTGGTGTGCAATGTCCACAGGATTTTTGTATTTAGAAGGTTGTTTGTTTTTGTCGGGCAGGGCCAGTGAGCTTTCGGGATCACGTTTTTATAAGGTAAACATTTTATATTAAAAAATAAGGATGGTTCAAGCGGTTAGTGTGTCTCCCACCCTTGATTTCCCAGAGGATAACGTGAATTAAGTTTTACCTTGATGACGCGGACACCCACAGATTGCGATTGTAATACCCGAGTCCCATTAGAGCGACAAACAGAAACAAACGACAGCGGCAAGCCTCAAACCAGAGTTTTTCGCTATTTGACAGGCTTTGTAGAATAAAGGTGGCTCTGCTCAAACAGGAACATCATGCACGCGAGGGTATCCTTGGCAGGCTCGCAAACGCTCGTGCTTACTTCACGAGCATCGAACGGCGAGATGTTTCGGTGGCGCCCTCGTTCGGTTACCTTTCGTGACGTCATTACCTTGTGAACAACAAGTTCGATGGTGTTTGTAATGGGCATGGTGGAAGCCTGAAATTATAGCGCTCTCAAAGCAACACTGCCAACACCGTCAAAATTGAAGTTCTTACATTCCTCTTATTTCCGTCGATGAGACATCCTTTGCTGACGTCATTGTCAGCATTCGGCCAATTGTGGTGGGCCGACCACAGCGACGCTTTCGTTCGCTCACGTCGCCAATAGGGAGTATTCATTGGACGCCATATTTGTGGATGCTGTTTAGAACGCATGCTCCGAACGAGCTCACATCAATAGGCTGCTAAGACCGGCACTCTTGATGGTGCGGAATGCACGTTGCAAAAGAACTGTGGAAGCTCGCCATCAGCACGCGCTCAGCATTCGCGCACACATCTATGGCCGCCTGTGAATACTCCTTATACTTCGTTTTACCTTGTGTTGTACCGCAGCGAAGGCTAGCTGAAGCGCGAGCTCATAGCGTTGGCAGCTGCTCTTAAGTCACGAGAGCTTACGCCGCCGAGATGTGCCCCAGAGGAAGGAGCTCGCGCTTGTAGCCTTTCCTGCGGTACATCATAAGGTGAAACAGAGTATAAACGCCTGCCAAAGGTCTATCGCGAGCACGCTGCATGTGTTTGCGACTTGTCGCGGTGGTTTTTTTCTGTTTGTCGCTCTAGTTGGACTCGGGCATCAGTAGGTATTAGCGGCGAGATGTTTCGGTTGCGCCCTCGTTGCGGTTACCTTTCGTGACGTCATTACCTTGTGAACGACAAGTTCGATGGTGTTTGTAACGGGCATGGTGGAAGCCACGATATTACAGCGCTCTCAAAGCAACACTGCCAACACCGTCAGGGTTGAAGTTCTTACATTCCATCTTAATTCCGTCGATGAGACACCCTTTGCTGACGTCATGGTCGGCATTCGGCCAATTGTGGTGGGCCGACCGCAGCGACGCTTTCGATCGCTCACGTCGCCAATACATGTTTAAAAGTTGGCATTTTTCTGGTGTGGAATATGCAAGGATTTTTATTTTTTAGGTAATTCATTATGACGCAAAGAGGCTAATACTTTAATGATAGCACGTTAACGATAATTTATGCGTCATCATCATCATTATCAGTTTACTTTATGTGCTCATGAATAGCGAAATTGATTTGATTAGGATGCACAGAAAGGAATTACACATTTCGAGATGTTGATGCTCGCTCAATGATCTTGCCATACAGTACTCTATGTGGGTCATGAAACTAGCCAAGAGGATGTAATTAACGTACGCAGTAGCAATACTACTCAATAAAAAGTAAAACATGTGGGTTCATAATAAGAACGTAAATCTCACAGCGAATAACTTATATAGGATAAAAAAAGAGTTCAATATTACTCAGAGAAGGCCTACACATTTCGATGTCCGAATTGAAAATGTCGAGCTTCTTTGTTAGCTAATGCAGCAGATATTTGTTGGGCTGAGCTGCAGGCACGTAGCCAGAAGGGGGGGGGCAATGGGGCAAGTGCCGCCCCCCCCCCCGAAATCTTCCATTTTGCTGGGGCCTCCCCTCCCCCTCCCCTCATGCAGCATTTTGTCATGGGCGCCCCCCCCCCCCCTCCCGAAACAAAATCCTGGCTACGTGCCTGCTGTGCTGCATATGGGACATTTTTACTTGCGGAGGCACAAGGCCCGGTCTTCACACGGACTACGCACCAGGTTCGAATAATCTAAGGAACACCTTCATTGTTTCAACTAAAATTTGCCTTTGCAGATTGCACATCAGGTGCGATCTATGGTCAGAACAATATGGCACATAAAAGTAAGCACAGCCGCAAATGGCTCTGAAAAAAGATGCGCGTTTGCACTATTCTTGGTTAAATAAGACAATACAACTTACGAAGGCAGTACCAACTACAAATAAACTATACAAATTTACACTAATATTTTTTGTTAATTGTCAGCGTGGAAGGCTAGCTTTTCAAAGAATCGTGACGCACTTGGAATAATTTTTAACCTCTGCAGAATATGCACCGGGTGTGGACGATAGGTTAGAAGATACGTTCTTGGGTGACAAAATGTTTAGGACTTTGTTGGCGTAAGGGTGCCATTTACACGGCGTACTTTTATATCATACCGGTAATTATGATTCTATAATAAAAGGTTGACTTTCGAATATTTCACATTTTTACACTTTTACGCCGATAAAGGTGTGACAACGTTTATTGTGCGGACGCTCTCAACAAATCACGAACAAGCAAAATGGCACAGAAGCACCGTATTAAACCGTGCAGCTCTCATCGATCTTGCTGCTCGGCTGCACAAAAGTACAGTAGGCCTTTTTTCCCCATCAGAATCGAAGTATACGGTTTTGTTTTTCGCTATTTCGTTGCCTCGAAAACCAGATTTTTTTCTCCGACTGCAACGTGTTAGAGCAGTCCGTTCCGCTTCCACGAGTCGCTCCCATCTATGCTCCGTTTCACCCTGCCATGAACCGCGGACGACACTACGAGCCATCTAAGGCAATCCCACGCCGTGTGAGCGCCACGTGACCTCAGAGAGGGGAGCAGGGACTCGCCGGGCGCGCAGTCACGTGGTGCGTTCGCAGTTCTGGATTGGCTGGAATCGGTCGCAGAGCCCGTTGTGGCTCGTCGCCATGTGAAACGGAGCAGGGGCGCCAACATAGGCACGCGAAGAAAGTGTCCGCGGACTTATTTCGATGGGCGACTTTCTCTTCTCCCATCCCCGTTCGGAAGACACCCTGAGCTCCCTCCGTCCGATCTGCGCAACGGAGCGGCAATTCGTTTCTCGCGACAGCCGCCTTTTCACAACAGGGGCATCGAGCCGGCATCTTTTTTCGCGACCGTCTCCCCATGCATCCTCCAGGGGCGCGGAAAAGGGAAAAAAAAGAAGAAAAAAAAGTTCTTTGGGACAGACATCGTTGTCGTACGGTAGGATTCCACGAGATACGCCCCGACGTCGCGGAGTTGAACAATAAAGTCAGTCGCGTGCTGCGGCTGACAAACGAGGCACCGCAAATTGCCGTTGTCACCTGAGGCGAAAGATACGTCTTGTTGTTTGTTCGACGACGCCCATCTTTGTCCATCGTGGGTTCCTTAATGTTTACTGCCTCAAAATGCAGTCATAACAGCAGTAATAGGGCATCCTTTAATCGGATCAACCAATACGAAAGATGGTCGGTTTCGTAGCCCAGTGGTCATGGAGTTTGGTTGGCAGAGGGGGTACATGCAAGAAGCAGACAGCATGACTATTGGGGAGCAACACCCTCCTCAATTTTTGTCACATTCGGTCATAAGAGAGCAAATCAGAAACTATCCTCCTTGCGAGCGAATGAATCGTTAACTTGAATTCACGTACATACATATTATTGTCTTGCCTAAGCGCGGAAGGCGAAGTCATGCAGGACTCTAAAGCCCTTAAAGGGGTTATGACACGCCAAAAATAAAATGTGAGACAACTATACTGCAAGGACCCATTGAATGTTCCTATAATCCTGCTCAATTTGTTTTGAACACGGCGCGATAGTTTCGTGGATAAATCGATTTATATGCGGGTCCCTCGGAGGGGCAGATCCGGGCAAAGCTAGAGGCTGGCTACGTAGCCAGCCTCCAGCGCGGTGTCTCCTTGCACGCACTCACAGACTTGGCTTTCTTGGCGTTTCGAACCTCAGCTTCCTCGTTTACCTTCCACGCTTCGAGTATGCGGTCCGTGACGATTACGTCTACGGCATCGTCGCTTTGTTGAAGTGTTCGACATTGATCGCAGCTGCGATGAGAGTGATTTCTATGAAGAGATGTTGGAAGCTGTTCATTTTGACTGCGACCCGCTGGCGACCAGCTCCAGCGACGGCGAGTTACGGACGAACTCACCGTGGTCACCGTCGTCCGGGAATATCTCGCAGGCGTACGCATGGTGGAAGGTCAACGGGCCGGGGGCGAGAGCGAGAATAGCTTTCGGGTTACCGTGTTGCGTGAGCGGTTTTGATCGTACCACGGCGAGGAGAGCTTGGGCGATCATAGGGGCGCCTAGAATGAGAGAGTTTTCATGGTCACGTGGTTTATGGACACCGTGGTGTGACTAATTTGGGCAGTGTTGCCTGGTCGCCAGATGAAAATGATACAAAATTCGTAAATTGAGTTTGCAAATGCCAGAGCTCTAAAAATCGCGTAACTTGGTGTATATACTAAGAAGCCTATATAGCATTCGATTTCAATAATAATGTATCCGTTTAATTTTCGTGTCATAACCCCTTTAAAGGTGCACTAAAGACGTTTCTGAGATCGTCTGTTATTGGTGATAACTTATCTTACGGGCTCCAAGCATCCTAGAAATTAAAAAAATTATGCTTGTGCGATGTCTATTTCCCTACTAAAAATGTAATAGAAGTTCGTGTTGAAAGATGAAAAATAGTTTCACATTATCGTTTGAAAAAAGCGAACCCCGGGCTGGAATTTAACGCGCAGAAATCTTAAATATGCACTTAACGAAACCATATCTTCTATTTGTGTGCAGTAAATTCCCATGTTTCTCAAAGATGGCAAGAAGCAATTTTCGCGCATTCCGAATTCCGTGCGATATTCGGTCGATTTTTTGGACATTTATTTCAGCCTTTATACTTAAGGCTGCGATTTAGATTGAAGGCTGCGGTTAGGGCTGTGATTTTCGTAGTCTTATGAAAGCTACTTACGCGAGCAAACGCGAAAGAGACGCCAAACGAATCAACGTGCTCGCTCAACTGTGAAAACCAAGCTAGCCTGGACAACGTAGCGCAAAAACGTTGACGTCGGTTATAGAGGAACTAATCTAGCATTCACGTTCGCCTCGCTTCACCCTACACCCAAATGCAGCTAACGCAGTTAAGAGCCATTTAAGCCAATCAGCCTTCACAGTGGCGTCGCGTGACGATGCAATGGGGCGCTGCGACACGCGAGAGAAAGGTCAGGCGACGTTTGTCCCGGTTGCCTCATTGGCTGAAAGAGCTTCTCGCGGCGTTCGCAGCCCTCCGTCCTCCAATCAGAACGACGCGTATGGAATACGGCCGCGTGTCCAGGATATAACTTCGTCTTGAAACATTAAACAGGGGAGTTTCGTTCCGCTGCTCGGGAAAGAATGGCAAAGCTCTCCCCACTTGATGGGGAGCGAAGACGGAGCGCCAGCGGCCCCGGGAGTGGTGCCTCGAGATGAAAGGCTTTGGATTGCCGGGGAGAGAAACGGAGAGCCCCGCGATACGATTACGTGTTGCACAATTGATGGGACGACGCCGGGTCCATCCTTCTCGTCCACGGAGGAGCCGCTGTGTTTGCGCCGCCGGGCATTGCCGCCGCGAGTTTCTGTCGGCACCGAGGGGGTCGTTGACGGAGGACGGCACTTGATGGGACCGAGGCTCTTGGCGTTCGGACCGGGAGCCGTTTCTGCCGCGTCGAAGTGTCATCAAACTTTAAGCGTCCGACTCCCCGTGGCCGGTAATACTGCCCGCGCCGTTTGTTGTGCGATTCCGACGTTTTTGGTGAGGACGCTTGCGCCGAGGGGGCCGTTCTTTTGTGTGCGGCTGGGAAAACTGCGGAGTGGGGAATGGTTTCTGCGCTGTCCAGTCAGAAGTGCTGTGTGGACTGATAATGTGCTACCTAGATAACGGCGACCGCGCTTTGTGAACTTGATTTTGGTTCTGCGTTAAGTGGTAGTTAAAGTAAAGGGGAGGCTCATATGCCTTTCGTACGTCATTAAACGACAGAAAATCAACAGAAGCGACATAATAGTAATGCGTAATTTGATTTCGTTTTTTGAGCTGTTGATTTTCTTATGCGGAAATGAAAACATTACTCATAATTGTTTTGAATAATTGTTGTCTTCTGAAGTCTAGCGTACCTTTCTTTATATTTGTTTACTTGGTGGGGAATTTTTGTATGTAGGACTTAACCTATACTTGATGTCTGTGCATGGTTTGCGTGTGACGTCATTGCATCTTAATGGTGGTTAGTGCCACTGAATAAGCTACGCTTCCGAGTAATGATACTTGGCCATATTGCGGCTTAAAATCATGGATGCCAGTTAACTTAAGCTTTTTCTGAAATCACAGGAAACGCTTTTCCGTCCTCCACGAATGTTTAAACAGTTCGTGACAAAGCAAAGCAATATTACATGAGCTTCCTAACACCGAATCTGATGCTGATGAAGTTGCACTTTTGAATCGTGACGATCGGCAGTTGCGTCTTCTCAGCACAAGCACCAAAATGGCGGCGCCCACAACAATGTTGGGGAACGGAATGCCGATACCCTAAGCGCAACTCATCTAGTGGCTCTAGTGGTGGTAATTCCTAGTATATGTTTTTATCTAGAAAAAGACGAATTGGATGGGGCGAAATGAAGTGTGCGCTTAGCAGCAAGCTTAATAGCAGATAGTTAGAAGATATCTGACGCCGGAACTCGTTCCACTAAATGAGGCTACGCTTCAGAGTAGCGACAGTTACCCATCTAGGGGCATAAAACCATGGTTGCCAGTTATCCGTAGCTTTATCTCAAATCACAGGAAACGCTTTAACGTCCTCCACAAGTGTTGAAAGAGTTCGCGACAGAGCAAATCAATATTACATGAGCTTCCTAGCACCGAATCTAATGCTGGGGAAGTCGCACTTTTTGAATCATCACGATCGGCAGTTGAGTCCGCTCATGCGGAAGCACCGAGATGGTGGCGCCCACAACAATATTAGGTAGAATTATGAGAGCGTGTGGGTTAAACATCTTGGTATGTGAACGCAAATGGAGACAAGGGTCTCTTGTCTCCTTTTCCGTTCGCGTGAACGCTGTCCGTGTCTGACGTGTTTTTGTGTCCCTGTCTCCTTTTGCGTTCGCATACCAAGACAGTATTAGGGAACAAAGTGCCGATACACTAAGCGTAGCTTATTAGGTGGCTCAGGGAACATTGAGGGCAGATGCTACTCCGAGACACAGTGTTTTTATTAGTTGCTCTAGAATGTTGGAATTTAGTTACTTACAAAGTTTTGGCTTCTCTTTTAAAAGCGATCATTCCTTTTAAAGTGGCCTCTATACACTCTAAAATAAATCTGTTCTTGAAAGGTGTTTCTGACGCCTCAAGATCCCCCCCCTTTTTAGAGGATGCTTATAAGCTTCATTTTAGGGCGCAATATATGGAAGAGCCAGAAGAACCAATAAGAGTTCTTTTACGACCAGATTTTTTCAGAATGTAGTTTTGTGTTCAGAGTCAGAAAGAACTATATGCAAAATGTTTTTTGTGCACAAATGTAGGAACTGGAATTGTTTATAAGGAGCACGGTGCAATAACTTATTTTGATTTTTATGGAGTGTAGAGTGCTAATAAAAGAACATGTACAGAAGAGAAACATAAAGGTGTCATAAAGCATTCCCTTTAGAAGCCTTTAGAAGTTATTTAAAATTAGCTAAATATAATTAGGATCAAAAGTTTTCAAGTGAATACTCGTAGTGTACGTATCCTCAAAGATAATGCAAAAAAAAATTTCATGCGAAGGAAGTGATCCGAAGTACCTAAACGTGAATGCACAAATTGAGAATTCTACTCTTAGTTGCAAAAAGAGAAAACTGAGTTTGAAACTTTAAAAGACGTATAGTCTTGAAACATCGGTTGCAATTATATGAAAATGAGAGAAAAGGTAGGTAGGGTGTCCAGAAATCATCTATATTCACTAAAATTGTTCCTCTGTGTATTTTGAGATTTTTCTAGGCCCTCTTGTGTTATGTGCCATCAAACACCGTTACATCGTTACATCAGATGCGTCACCCACGTCAGCGTTTTGGAGTTCCTGGGGTTTGGGCTGGCAGTCTTCTAGGGAAGGTCTTCTGGTGCATTGGTGCTCGCAGGCTGAGATTCGTGCAAAAGCGCGGAAGCTTACGCCTTTCAAGCTGGCGGACAGGAAACTCGTGCAAGCTCCGCGCTGTCGCAGCTTTGGTTTGCATTTACATCTGCATCTGACGTGGCACGAAATTTTGACGTAAACGTCGAAAGACTGAATCCACTTAGGGCACACGCTCTTCTCTAAGTGTAGCCCGAGGGACAGTGAAAATCCCTTGCTTTTCCCAGCCGATTCTCGGACGCATAGAGAATTTGCACTCGTGAGAAGCGGATCAGTTCATGCATGCATCGCTTCAGAAGTACTTTACCGTCAGCGCGCCGATGTCGCACATCGCTGAACTTACACAGCCATAGCCACTCGTTTTGTAAACGTACTCGAAGAACCCGATATTGTTTTCTGAAGCTGACACACATGAACGCAGCGTCGATGGCGTCGAAACAGTCGCCGTTGCCGTGGTCAGGCGTAGCACGCTGCGGTAAACGTTATTGCGCCGGCATCCTCCGCTTGGGTTTGCGCCAACCTTTCTTGAAACGTTTGTGTGCTTCGATAGTTCCAAGCGAAAATATTGCGCTTTTTAGTGCTGTCTATCGCAGATAAAAACGTAGAAACGTAGAAAGCGCGGTTGTCACGAGTTACAGCCTCTCGAAGATGACCTATATATTGGCACGTAAACTTGCGATGTTTCGAGTCATCGCAACTTAAGTCAGACACGCTTTCGTTCTTCTTCTAAGTTCTCGTTTAAAAATTTGTTCAATATTTTACTCGCTCTAATATTTGAGGGTAATAAAGCAAGCAAAATACAAAGACATCCAAGGCAAAATTTATTTTTCGATCCCTCGACCTCCACTAAGTCATCGGGCTTAACATTCCGGCTAGCTCCCAAAAGCCTTGTTCATGGCGCTTAGCAAGTAAAGAAGCTCTTTATGTAAATTTGATTCCTCTGGAAATCCTTCCTGTAGGAATGGTGGCCATAGTAATTAGAATCATTTAATTCAGTTACCATTAAAATAGTTCCAATCACCGCTGGCAGGGAAAACTACTTCCTGGTACCTGCTAAAGCTCGCACTAACCTAATCTTGCATTTAGCTTTGTTATGCATAAAGCGTAAGATCATATTTGAACAGTCAACATCATTTGACAATTTAACGTCCCAGACACGCATAGTAGTTGCGGTGTTAAGAAGTCGTGTATCGGCCTGACGTCTTGACAACTTGCATCTGTAAGCCCTCGTGCTTTTCGTTTAAAGCTTTCATCGGTGGCAAATAGCAGAAACAAACATACAAAGACGAGGCTTTGTTTTATCCCGAAGCGGCGAGCTAGAACAGCTGATCGGGCCGATAAGGCCCGCTGGAGCGGTGTCTCCGGCCAGATTTCCTAATTAGTGTAGTCGTTAAACTTGCAACAGCATTAGCGCTCTCCAATCTTGGCTTACTGAACCTCGTTTGGAGGTTGTACAATAATATAAGAGCTGGAGGCCTGAAAACCCTATATAAAAATGCCAATGTAAAGCTTATACGGAGACAAGATCGATCACCGGTAATCAATGACTACGAAGTAAATCTAATTAACATAGAAAACCGGCTTTAATATTTTAAGCTAACACCCATTTTCGTGTGTACGGCAGAATGAAAAAAGGTTTGCTGCGTCATCTATCAGATAGATGTCTTAGCATGGCTATAGCGTTTTATCTTAATTAAAAAAGGTACGCGGACTTGTAAAGATATACGGTAAGTACTCAAAACTGGGAGAATAAACATGACGGATGAATGGTAAAGGCCTGAACTTTCACCTCTTATACAATCTTAAAATTACTACAGGTTGGCTTACAAGAAGCTATTAAACATTTGTAAGTGCATTACATCCCACGCTAATATATTTCAGCGCCTTTAATTTTGTACTTACTTTTTGCCCTAGTCTCTTTAAAGGAGCTGTGCAACGATTCTAACGTTGAAAGCATTTGCATCGTCTACTTTTGACATTGTTCATCTTGTCACAAAGAACAGAAGACAGATCTCTTTCCTTCGAAATGTTGCGATTCCGCCGCGTAATCGTGATGCAAAAATTTATAATATTCCCCGACCTGCAGCCGCGACTGGCGGCCATGAGAACCACGCGACATGACGTCAGTGGGGACTTGCAAAAATATAGGAAGTTGAGCAAATACCTGCTTGATAAAAGGCAACTTTTTTATGAACCTTGTCGTTCCAATATAAATATAAACGAGTCAAAAACCTGGTATCATCGCCAAAACTTTTATAATATGGAGTTTTAGTGGCGCCACTATCCGAGGTCAACAAAACCGTCAGCTCTACCTGCTACCGCGAACAGCCGCCAGAAGCCGGAGGGGGACGGGGGCGGAGCCGGACGGGGGATGGCCGGACCCGGATGAGACTTTCCTCCTCTCGCCATGTTGATCGCGCTGCGCAAGCACGCGGTCACGTGGTCGCGAGTGGGTTAGTTCTGGCTGCTCACTGATGGCTCTAAAGAGACAGCTTCACTGGAACATCGCGCGTCCCCCATTCACGTCACAGCGCACGTGACTCGGACGATGGTGAAGAAGTTGAGAGGTGCCAAAAACCTCAATCTTTGTTTATTTTTAAAATAAAAACTAGGACATGCAGACAAAAGCAGTTTTTTGTTCTTTACTTCAGAAAGGTCGAGACACCTACTCCCAAATTATTTAAGCAAGGCACAGAAATTGTTGGACAGCTCCTTTAAGTGTGCAAATCATAATCAACCATTAAGCGTATTTCGTAAAAGCTAGGGATTAATAGTCGCTGACGCGGCGCAGGATGAGAGGCCATAGCTCAGGCCGTACATTGATCAGGCAAACTTTAAAAAAGGCGAACACCAATCAGAAAGTAAAATTGGTGAGTCTCGAAACAAAGTGTTATGTATTTACCATTTAACAAAGTCAGCAAAAAAAAAAAACAGAAAAAAAACAGAGAGAAAATGAGTATTTTTCGGTGTTCCTGGAAATTATATTAATTGTTTAGTCCTCAATACAAAGCTTCTCGTCAAGCTCAAGCTGCATAAGTGCGACGTTTCCTTAAAATCCATCAATTTGTCCGTAGTTGCGGTAAAAAATATAAACTATACAGGAATCTGAAAATATGTCTGCACGACTTGTTTAATTTGTTTTTCACCATTTCGTTTTATAATGTTTTTTTATCTATGTCGTCATTTTTTGTATTTTGTAAATTGTCTGGTGTACCTTTCGCTAGATCCCCTTCGTGATTTCGGCAGTATTCCTAAATAAATATATGAAACGCTCAATATTTATAGGCGGCTTCAAAGAGAAATGTAAATAGTATCAGATACACACCTACATATAAAAATAAAATGTTTACTCTTCAAAAGAAAAATTATAAGCACTTTATTGTTTGCCTCTCAAGGTGTCTGATGTGGTAAGAAGACTCCTAGGCGGAAGATTTGTATGTACTTTCATATCTTTTTGAATAAAAAACGAACAATCGCGAACAAAATAGCAACCGAAAAGTCACGTACTCAATAGTTCTCCGAAGGAAGTACTCTAACGTTATAAACTAAATAAACCGCATCACCTAATCTCATTTTCAGGGGGACTTTACATTCCCCACAAGCTCATAATGTTCGAGCCTTTTGTCTTGTCTTCGATCGTCGACCGCATTCGTCGCAGTTGTTCCAAGCTAAAGTGTTCGCGCCAATCTCCCACTTTACCCTTTCGCACGTAATTGAACCTAGTAGAGTCAGGTTTCGTAGCTTCCGTCTCAACGAACAACGAAGTCGAAGAAAAGTCCGGGTTTTTCATGAACAAAGCCTGAACTTCGTCTAACCGAGTCTCCAAAATGGTCTTCATAAACGGAACCGAGCTCTTGTAAACCACTTCCTGGAGGATGTCGGCGTCGTCCATCAGGGTTCGTGCGTACTTCTCGCCCAGGAAGCGCGCTAGCTTGAGTACCGTCCCCGATGTGTCCTTGGCGATCTCTTCGTAGGTCACTACGAACACATTCGGCTCGCTGGCGCGATCGCAGCCACTACGAACGTGATCGAAGAAGTCGCCAAAGCCCCAGTTTCCCCTTAGGAAAGCGCCAATGAAATCGTCGAACGTGCCTTCTTGGAATCCAAATGTCGGCAGGGACTTGACGAAGTGGTAGCACGACACGCAACAGTCCCAGGGATTTCGTGCGACGTAGATGTATTTGGCCTTCCTGTTGAAGTGGAGCTTGTCGAAAGGCAGATGCGTTCGAATTGTTCTAGGGGCCGGTCGGCCCCGGAAAGCGGCTTCCCCTTGAAACTCCAGGAATGGTGCCCTGTCCACGAACTCGAGGTAGTTGGCGCTGGACCGACCTTCGTTGAGGATGAGCTGCGTGATTCGTTCCACCCAGTGACTTCCGCACTTGGGAAAGCTGATTTGGATGATGTCGCCGTCCTCGGGAAGGAACTCGAATGCCTTCTGCAGCATTTTGGGGTCCACAAAAATGTTCCACGGGACATTGTGGATCATTTGGACCCGAGGAGCCGGTCTCAAGGAAAGCGCGTCCTTGCTTATTGCTTCTGAGGCTGGTCGCGCTTTATGCTATAAAAATAAAGAGAAGTAGAAAGGCCGTTAGTTTAGTACCAAGAAACGGGAACTTATAAACATTTTGATGCGAAGCTAATATTCGACATTATTCAAACTTAAGTTAAGTTCACATATCCGGTGCAGTAGTCATATGACTCAAAGTGAGTGCTGCGTCAGCGCTACTCTTACCGCCAACTCAACGCTGAGCTTGAGCTGAATTTTGTGAGCACGCTGTTAAAGGTGGGGCCACTGAGTTTACGCTGATATAAACCGAATTCCGCGTTGTGTCTCTAGTGCTGAGTTAGCTCTGTGATGTATGTGCAAACAGGAGTGTAGGGTCAGTCAGTCTATGGAGAAAAATAACAGCGGCCTTTATCTCCAAAGTCCTATAACGCCTGAAATGCAGCATGTCAGGGGCGATCGTTTAAATTTGTTTAGAGGGGATGCGTATAGAGCAAGTCGTCTGCTTCTTGCGCTGGGGTCGCGGTGACGTCAGAACGACGCTGAGTTCTGATTGGCTTTGGTTGGAAGGATAGTGGGTAGACCTCAATGCTAGACGCCTTGAGGTCTACCCACTATTTTTGTTCAATCAGCCAATAAGATCTCGGCGTTCGGACATCATCGCCACCCCTGTGCAAGAAGCACACAAGCTTCCGCTCCGCATTAAGCAGTGGTTTCGAGGAGTAAAGAACCTGTATTTTTATGAATTTCCTCGATCAATGTAACTGGAAAACTCACTTGGTACAAAGGTCACGTGACGTCGATTGTTTTGCAAAATATAACGGGAAACTATATTGGTGTAATAGGTCACGTGACATCAGTTCATGTAACATAAATTTTCCAGCGAAATTTAGCAGAGCAACTGATCTGATTTATAGGTCTCTTGACGTCAAGACACGTGACATCCGTTTCACCCCAGATTTAGCGGGGAAACTGAATTTGTGAATAGGTAACGTAACGTAAATTTTACAGCTAAACTTACCGCGAAATGCACGGAAGAATGAAGGAGTGTTTGGTATTAGTAAAAACCATTTTCTTAATAAAGAGTCGCGCAATGACTCGCTACCCGCGCCCGCTGCGGAGGTTCAGTTCGATTTTAGCCGCTTTCTTGCACATAGATTGAGCATTACATTCTCCTCGTGGTTTACATTTGCCAGAAAACAAAGCGGATCAGATTTTTTTTTTTGGTCTGGATTTTGATTACATATTTTTTAACGGCACGCCACACATTTCAAATTGTGCCTAATCGTGCAAAAAGTAAGCACCACATGGAGAAAGTATTAATGTCGTATGAGTCATCACCGAGGGAAATATTTACTCATGTATACACAATAATGGCGTTTCTCATTAGTAAAAATGAACTCAGGGACTCAATAAGAAACTGTGATAGCATCTGCCAAACCTCCTAAATCAGTGAACTTTAGAAAGCCTAGGAACGCGCCGCAAGCGTGGCGGTGCGTAAAGATTATCGCTTGTGCTGCAGATAAAGAAAGCAAACGCGATGGTGATAATCGTGAAAACCATGTGGAAACGGGGTCGCTGGACACAGACCCGGAAATACGACCCACTTGCTCCAAATCTTTCTTAAATTGACCGATTTAGTTGTTTTCGCTGATGAAAGACTACCTTCGAATAGAAACTATACGCTTGTATTCTCTAACTAAGAAGCTAATTATGCAAAACTAATAAATACATAAAATGCCTCGTGCCTTAATAAGTAGGTTCCATGTCAATGATTGACCCGGTTCCGATTTTATTTCTGTACAAATGATTGTTTTCGCACCAGAATTTTGGTCGGCATTTCATGAAACACCCGGCATACAGGGTGTATCAACAACGACTGAGAACCATACTAAAAAAAAGAATGATTTAAACAAAACGATAATTCCTTCTGGATGACGCTGCTCACCGATGCTCACGTCAAGATAGGGATGATAAGGAATAACAAGCAATATAATCTTATAAGGTACACTAATTCACTTTTAAAGTATTTGAACAATCGGGCACGTTCCAATTGGAGCCTCGTTGCCCATCGTCTAATTGTGAAATAGTTAGGGCCCTAATCTGGACACTTGGCGAACAAGTCTGCGAGAAATCCGGCGGCTATGATTGGCCGGCGCCAAGGTCAAGTGCGGCGTCAGCCAATCACGGCCGCCAGATTTCTCGCCGACATTTTCGCAAAGTGTCCAGTTTAGTCCCTTAGTTCTCAAAAGACACCGAACTAAAACCTTCCTCAGGCTATGTGGTGGCAAAACTAGGCCGTCTATACTTCGTTTCAGCTTAAGTCCAAGTGAAGCCGACGCTGCTACGAGGTAATAGGATCAATGAAGCTGCGTCAAAAGCGAAAGTCACTTGGCCTTTTCTGTTTGTGATTGGTTCAGCGGTGATAGAACACTTACAGAAACAACGAACACCTTTATGGTGAGCTTTTGACTCGATCTGATTGGTCCCATCAGCTCATTAAACGAAGTATAGGGTCAACCACACCAAAACAAATCCAGAAAAATAAAGAGCCGACAGCTGCTTGCTTTACGAAACATAGTATACACCAACCATAGAGTTATTACAATAAACGTTAGAGGCTCAGCCACTGATCTCTGCTATAGGGGGCTGGATGGTGCATTGAGCAGACAGGTATGAAGCCACCGGAAGTAAGCGGCTTGTCCCGGAAGTGAGCGCTTGACAGGCTTTTCAACTCTTCCGAGTGCACGTTCGAACAGCGTTCAGGGCGCTGGGTTTTTTCTTGTCATCCCAAGTGAGCCTGCTTGTTGCGGAGTAACAGTGCATGTGGACCCGACAAGTCTCCTGGGAAGCCATTCGATCTGAAAATTTTGAGATTCTAGTTGATCAAGTGTGTGTATGTCCCACGTTCCCTTAATCTCGTAATTTAATCCAGAACGGGAGCATTAAAGCCCAATCAAAAACACAAAAAGTATGGACCAAAACATCGACTGAATGCACTAGGAAGCCCAGCGCACGCCCGACTTCCGGGACAAGCGCCGAACTTCCGGTGGCTTCACTTGCGCCAGGCTCGGAGGGCTGCTAAGCGTTACCCAGCCCCCTATAGTAAAGATCAGTGGGCTCAGCTGGCGCTAGTGTCCTACGGGATTTCCGGTTGCAAATTGAAGCAGACAGCAACCAATCTACTTCTCCAGTCTTCCTGTGTATTCCTATGAGAAAACGTACGTGATATTTCTCTCTTCGCCAGGGAATATTAGAAATCAGCGTAGTTTCTCTACCCGTAACGGGTAATATGTAGCATGATTCACATTATAAAGGTATAATTTATTTAGTTAGGTTTTTTTAATTACTGCGCAATGTCTAAGTTCGCAAAACTTGAGGCCCAGGTATATGTTGTACAGCATGATATGTAAATACAATCTATTAAATCAAGGAAAAAGAACAATTTCGGAGCAACAACAATCGTTATTAATTCAGATTAACAACACTGGTTACTGCTTTATTTTGATCATTCATGACAGTTTGTCACTAAACCAGTACGTGTTCTTCGCTTCATAACCCCCATGCTTCGCTCTTGTCGTCTGTTTTGAATGTCTGATTTGGCATATATTAGCATCTTTTTGGTGTTGTGTCAAGGTGATTCACTCTATGAGCTTCATAGTATTGACTCTATGTGTAAATACGTGCCCTATAATAGCGGTCTGCAACGTCACCACGTAATATACACGTATATTGGGCTCAGGCACGTAGCCAGGATTTCGTTTCGGGCCAGGGGGGGGGGGGCGCTTATGGCAAAACATTGTAGATGGGGAAAGGAGGAGAGGAAACCCCAGCAAAACTGAGGATTTTGGGAAGGGGGGGGCCTTCCGGGCCATCCCCCTTGCTACGTGCCTGAGCGGGCTATTTTAGCGCAGTGTTCGACGCCATGCATTCTAAAGAAAAACGCTTTGACACATATTTTTGTACATCGTATTGTAAAACGTTCCAAACTTTTTATTGTGTCGCAACACTAACTAATATTTGCTCTTATAATCGAGCGCGAAGAGAAGACGGATTTGCGTTTTCCCATAGGAATGCATTGCCGGAAGTAAAATTTAGAGTGGTTGCTGTCTGTTTTAAAGTGCAACAGCAGACTAGAGCCACCTGAACCTATAGCGTTTATTGGTAATAACTGTATGATACCAACACAGTGTTTCCAAACAAGCCCGCTTTGCCCGCACCGAATGTGGGCACTGCGCGTGCGCAGAAACCAGCTTTTTCTGCACGTGCGCTGAAAGAGAAGCATCTCCACAGTGGCCTGACGTCAGTGAGTTAAGTTAGTCCACAGCACTTCATTTCACTATAAGTCTGATCGCAGCCGAAGCTACAATTCGATGGAGCCAATCAAGGAGCACCGAAATTCCGAGGACATCTAAGCACTTATGAGTTGTGAATGCGAAAGCATGAATGTCGTTCTTCCGCTCCCTTAGTTTGTCTACGGCGTAGTGGCCTGGACGGCCACGTGTCGCTACTGCCGAGGTAGCGGCCGACGGCCGAGTGCGCGCTCTCGTGAAATGGCCGCGCCGCGCTGAGCTCGGCCGTGCAGCCTCTCCGGAGCTTGCCCGTGCGGGCTCTGCGGCCAGGCGCTCTCTCTTACCGGCAGCCGGGCCGCAGCGTGCGCTGTGCCGCCATAAAGAGGGCTTCTCTGGTGGCGTTCCTTGAACCTACGCCGCACGAGAGCAATTGGGAGCCTCGTTCCTTAAAACTATGACGCGCGCCAGGAAGCCTATCCATCAGATCGCTGCTACAGACGGCGTCGCTCCATTGGGACAGAAGAGTTTGGGTGCCGTTTGAACACTAGACACGTGACAGTACCAAATCCTGAGGCTTTTACGCAAAACTGAGCCGAGATTTGTATTGCAATCGCTGTAAAAAAACATCATAAACTATTTTTCAATACTGTTAGCCCCAGGGATCAGTGTCCAGCTTCCATAAAAATTGGAAAATACAGCACCGCGGCTGACGGCATCTAGCGGAGGCATTGCGAAGCTGTCCGAGGTTTTGTCGTGAAAGCACATTTTGGACTTAAAACAAACGAAACTTAAGTTATCACGTCGGTACCGTTATTAAAGATCAAAAAGCAATTATTTGTGCGCAGTACTTCGTTGAGACCTAGAGGTAAACTATAACGTCGCGTGTCTAGTGGTCAAACGGCGGCCAGTTGGGGGTCACTTTCAGCTGCCAGTTTATCGCGCTAAGGCTTTCGACCTTGATGGTTTTAGGGAACCGTTTTTGCTCATCCCTAAGGTACGACGGTCCCTCCGGTATGAACGGCTCATATGCTACCACAAAAGATTCGCATATGCGCAGTTCATACCGGAGAAACCCATTGAACTGTATCGAATGTGCAAAAAAACGGTTCCCTAAAGCTATCTATTGCGCGTTTGCTATAGCCGACTAAACCCATCACGTAGGTGGACAAGTTCGATATTGCGAACACTTCGCATCGCACAAAAACAAAAAGGCTGGCCAACATCTGCTTCGCTGTCCTTGCACAGTGCAGCATGGGCAGGTTGCACTATTTCTCCACGGGGCGCGGTGCCGTTGGTGCCGAGAAGTGCTCTGATTGCAAACCGAAACTTAAAAACCCGTCGAAGCATGCGGTTTTTCAGAAAGCTGTAAAATGCAGCACGTGCCTTCTATCGCACTCCAATCTTTTTATTTAATGCTTTGCGATGATGCTCAGCAAGTTTCCGAATGAAACCACGACCTTAAGCTCAATATATAAAAATTCAATTACACGAAAATAATTAACAACTTCATTATACCCTAACTTTATTAAAGTAGTTTTATACTTTTAACATTTTCCTGACCGCGTCCCTAGCCCACCGATCACTCGTGATCGATGGTTTCCAAGCGCCGTCAAGGAACTAAATTTAGTGCGGAGAATTATGTTCCAGAATCGCGTAGATAGACGAAGAACGCTAGTTTCGGTTTCAATGTAGTTTTAAGTTTTATAATGATGTGGTGGGTTGTAAAAAGCAATCTCGGGAAATGTGGTTGCACTTGTCTAACAAGGCTAATTGCTTGCATCAGTCTTTTGTAACAAAGATGGCATTACTTACGTAATTCAACTGTATTGGGGCATATTCTTTGGACATCAAGAGCTCTGGGGACACACTAATTTATGTTATGGGTGCCGCTTAACATATGGTTATCGGTAAGCATCACTATAATTTCTAAGGCTGTCCTAAGCCGGCGTGTGCGTTTTATGTTCTTAAGAATGCGCACAAAAATTCTAAATATGAGGGAACTGCAATAAAGTCTATGAAAAAACCAAGATAGAACACAAAACAATCTACTTGGGATGTGTGGTGTACCATCTGTGCTTCACGAATATAAGCATTCCTTCGTTGAAAAGCATACATGTTACGGAGGCTAGCTTTTCAACAAACCCAAAATAGACAACATTTGTTAGAGTACACCAACCTTCACAACTAATATCCGTGGGTGTGGGGCACATTTTCCATATTCTGAATGTTTTTTAAAAAAATTTTGTTTAATTTGTCACAGCTGTAGAAGTTTCGGTGTTTATACGCCTTCCGCACGTACATTGCAATTTCAAGAAATAAAATTTTAAAATATTTTTCCCACATCGTACTAACTTATGTTTCGGTGAAAATAGCAACAAACTGCTCACATTTTGATGTGTCATATTGCTCCATGTGCAAGTTAGCTAAGAAAATATAAACATTTGCACGAATCCTTTGAAAATTGCTACCTTTCCCATGGTCAGTGTAGTGATCGCTTGAGGATTTGATCGTTTCCTGGAAATATAGGTGGTCGACCTTCAACCGTTCGGATGGGGGCACCCCGACGGCTCGCCCCGAAGATAGGAGAATTAGCAGCTTGAGCCCTTTTTAATCTTTGGCCCGGGAAGGAGACAGAGACATTTTTGCTTTGACGCCGCGAAGTGGGGGTGTTTTCCATAGAGTTATTACAATAAACGCTAGAGGCTCAGCTGGCGCTAGTGTCTACGGGACTTCCGGTTGCAAATTGAAGCAGACAGCATGCAGTCTACATTTCCAGCCTCCCTGTGTATTCCTATGGGAAAACGCGCGTGAATTTTGTCTCTTCGCCAGAAAATAACATGAATAACTTTTGCCATTTCGGTTGTACCGGATAGTATGTACCTTTATTGTGAAAGTGTAATTGTTTTAGTTACAGCATTTTTCTTTACCACTGAACGATGTTAAACATCGCTCTATTCCAGGCCCAAACCTCTGTTTCAAGGAAGGTATGTGAAAACGAGCGACGATTCTAAGCAGACTAACGATCGAAAGGAATGTAGAGTGTGTTCAAGGTTTGCTAGCATTTCGGTGGTGCTTATATATTGCTAATATGCCCGTCCTGTCACTCTATGAAAATGACTCCGTCGTGCATCTTTACGATCGGTTAAAGAAACATTCGAACGCAAAAAATAAAGCACGTGAGCTACGAAAGGTGTGTCGTTTTATTATTTTCTATGTCGGGCAGTTTTTATCGGGCACCTGCTCTCTGGCTCCCCCCATTTGCAAAGATTTGGAGCGTGCAGGTGATGATTTGAACCCAGAACAAGCATCTTCGCACATATTCATGAGCAGAAAGAATGAAGCACTACTTATTTATTGCAAATCTGACTATATTACGTGGCTTCCAATTTATTTTGATCGTCTGCGTGCACAAGGAGTTACTTATCCAGTGTTACTGCGTAGTTCTTCCCGTCTCTCTTGGTTTTCCACATGTCCTTCGTTCGTTTGGCACGTATATCCCCCACGTTGGAAAGCGTCGACGCCGTGTTCGCGCTAACAGTGTCCGACAGTGAACATAAATACACGTACGAAGCGGTTTTAACACCGTTTTTCATGTCATGAATTTCAAATAAAAATGCTGTAACTGACCAAGTATTTCGTCTGCGTGACTGAGAAATGTTCCAATGTGTCTAGTACGTACGAATTATTCGCGATATTTGCTCTTATAATCAAGCGCAGAGAGAAAATGCACTCGCTTTTTGCCATAGAAATGCATTACCGGAAGTCAATTTCTGACTGCTTGCTGTCTGCTTCAACATGCAACAGCACACTAGCGCCAGCTGAGCCTCTAGCGTTTATTGTAATAACTCTATGGTGTTTTCCCCGTAAAGTGGTAAAGTATCGCCCGGATGGAAGAGTTACCCAAGGGGTTTAGCATTGTTTTTCTTCTTAGAAAAGAGAAAGAAAGAGTTCCGTGGCTTCCCTGTGATTGGGGGAGGACCCACTGGCACTGGGGCCAATAGAATTGTATAATTGTCCTGATTGGACAGGCCCTGTGTCAGCGGGGAGTTTGCTCGACCGTGCTGGCGGGAAAACGTTGAGTCTGAACAAGCCCGCGCGCGGAGCAAGTTATCTCCCGCGGTCCGCCGGTCCATGTAGCTTTGTCGCGAGCGACGAGCAGTTTCTTTGAGCCTCTCCATGCGTGGTGGGCACTTTGCGCCGAGGCGCGTTTTTTCGTATTTCTACTGCCGGAGCGGACAGTAGAATCCTCTAACCAAGTTTGCTGTTGACGTTTTAATATATTTGTTTTTATCAATCGTCGCTCTCGAGTTTGAGCGTCTTTCTTCGGGGCTCCGCCACCACCAACGAGCAGTGTAGCGACAACCCAGCGCGGCAGTCCACGATCGCCCGGCCTGACCTGCAACTTCTAGGAAGGACCGGGATAAAACAACCAAACCCTCATGGAGGGGAATTCTTTACTGCCAGGAAAGAGTTAAACGCCGATGAAGAAGAGGTTTGTTTCGAACGGATCAACGTTACTAGAACCACTCAGTTGGGAAACTGCCATAGAGACTGCCCTCAAAAAGTGGCACCGATCCGTCCATGAGAACCGAGCTAATGGCGATCACAACGCCGCCATTTCTCCCGCAGCGGCCAGTCGAGGAACTGCACGTGACTTCCATTTTCGTTGTAATCGGCCATTTTGGGGCCAGAACAGATACTGTAGAAAGGCTTCGAGGTACCGCCCCCGACTCCCAAGCGGACGCGCCGCGGATTACTACCGTGGTTAATATGCGCCTAACTCAGGACGCGCTACCTGAAATCCCTGCTGAGGCACGGTTGTATAAAAACAATATTAGCTATAGTGCAAAACCTTGCGAACTAAAGATTTTATAGAACAACACGCGCCCCCATTTTGTACTAAACTCCAATAAAAGTTACCACAAAAAGAGTTTTTTTCGTTAGTTTATACGCAAAAACATGCTTTCTAAAAGCTCAATGCGACCACAGTTGAGACAAATGATACAGAGTGGCGCTGTTGTCGTATTTAGCTCGGTCTCGGTGGACGCCAGTGGCCCAGGTTTCAACGGTGAGTTTCCCAACTGAGAGTTCTAGTAACGTTGGAACGGATGCAGCATTGACCTCACGAGATGATAAATTTCACTTTTGCCATAGACGGGGTGTTTCTTTATTTTTCTTTTTCTTCGCACCAGGCGTCATAACCATACTATGTTGAAATCAAATTAACTTTTTTTAAGGAAGGACACGGGAGGTGAAAACAAGTTAAGCTTATAATCAGTGGCGTCCTGTGTTTCTTAAGCAGTGACCAATTATAACTCAGAGGTGGTTGTACGAAATTCTACAAGCAACGCATCGGAATAACATCCAGCCATTTAAAGGTTTACACGGTGGAAGAACTGGAAATGCCAGACTTGCTCAAGAGGAGTCTCTTTAGTTTACATTTTTCTCAAGCGCCCACAACGTGAATCACTGAGATCCACAAAAAGCGCGGCAGGCGAAGTGGCAAAAGAAAAACGAACGATGTCAAAATAGCTGCTGTTGCTACGGAGATTCGTGACGAAATACGTTAGCTTTTAGCGCGGGGTTTCCGACTCATTATAGTCCGTATTTAAATTTGGGGGTTCAATGTCCTAAATTATTGAAGGGCATCTGGCACGCTCCATCGCAGGGCTCGGGATTTGTTTCAACCACCTGGGGATCGCTTTGACGTGCAACCGAAATATCGGTTACATGGCGCCTTTTTCGTAATAGGCCTCTGTCAGATTGCAGGCTCCTCGGCCGGGATTCGAACCCGCTACCTGGGGATCCATAGGCGGAAAGATAAGAAAAAAAGGACACAGCACACACACGATAAAGGGGGCGGGGGGGGGGGGGGGGCGAAGGTGGTGGTGCCCACGTCGTTGATTTAAAATTATTTCATTACCATCAGGTTATTGAATAATGGCAACCAGTCATGAACAATTTCGCGACCTTCGTTGACACGTTTAACTTGTGGTACTGACTGAACAAAATGTTGTTGTACAGTTCTTGGCTCGGGCACGCATTATTTATGTCAATTCGAGGTTCCCATATGCCATATAAACCTAACAGCATAATGAGGTCATATGGAGCGGTGTCGTTTGCCTCAATCGTGAGAAAGCGTATTAAATGCTGCGAGAGAATAATGTATTTTCTTAGACTGCGTTTAAAACGTCCCCCAAAAATACCTCCTCACAGCCGTCAATGAAATAATGATCCAGAGCTTCTGGTAGTTTGCAGAACAAACAGTTCACTATTCAGGGAACAAAAATATCTTTTTGATTCTCCCAGGTTTCAGGCAAAAACAGAGAAGAGTGCAAATTAAAAAAAAAGTTTTAGCTGTTGGTAGGATTCTCATTCTGTTTACGCTGCATGGTACATCCTTGCCTGGACTGTCAGCGAACACGGTTCGATAGATTGGTGTTAAAAAAAGAACATTTACAAGGTCTAGCGAAAGCTTTTTCCTGATTACAGTAGTGAGATAGCCTCTACAAAACCCAAATGCCAAAATGTTAAAAGCATCAACCTCTTTTAGATGGCTTACTAACCTCGTGGTTTGATCCCAAGCCCCTGCCGATGATATCTTGAAAGTCGGGAGGACGCCTGCCATCGTGTTGTGGATCATTTCGCTGAAAAAAGGGGCCTTCTGGTTCCTTAAAAGAAAAAAATATCTTGACACCAACTGGCGGATGAATAAATGCGGTAGATCTATGCCACCAGCTGGGATGTGACGAAAGCGGTTGTCCCGTTGCACAGGTTCCCAGGTGAATTTCCCGACGGAAACAGCGAATAAAGGGTGGAATTTCTGCATGTTACATATCGCACAGTGCAGAAACTGCAGATCATACCAAAGCTTAGCTACGAGAAACATGTTGCGAATACTCGACCTATTAGCTTCGATGTGTTTGTGTGGTGCCCTCTAACGGCGAGCCGGGGTGACGTCTCGCCAAGAACATAATTTTCCCCTCGCTCGCCCTGCTCGCCTTGCGTAAGCTGCGACGATGTTAGCTGTCGACACGCTTCATTTTATTTCATTTTTTTGCGTTTTTCTTAGAAAGTTGGAATTTTTGTATCTGGTTTTATTGAGGTATGGCCTGTAGCTGCAGGCGATACTTCATCCAACATTTCAGGCATGGTTGACAAGGCAGGCAGCGCATGAATCACAGATGCTGTATGAAAAGGAAGAAATTTTGCCACATTTGCAAGAGCATCATGATATATTTACATCTCATACAATCAATCCTGCGGATGGTCTAAATTAAGAAACAGGTTATGTATACCATTTCTTTTTTTATCTTCGTTTTTAAACAAAAACACCAAAGCGGAAAAGCTGCATGCTGCTCGAACAACATGTTAAAAGGGTCATGAAAGGATATCGGGCTGGAATGTTCATAACTTTGGATAAACGAACTGGCTCTAGTCTGGTCCAAGTATACTCGCACAAACCGCCATTGATTCACGAGCTTCTTTGTTGTGGTGAAATTTCGAGGATAAAAGGGGACTATCTCTCGGTCTTGCCTTTGCAAAGCTTGATGACCCGCCTGTCGACAGTTGAGCGCGGCTCATGGATTGGGCACGTGAACTCCATGAGCACTCGACTTCAGCTCGTAACAATGAATGTTTCAGCGGACACTCGGGTTGTGGATCGTGTCCAATCACTGCGGTGACGAGAATAGCCGAACTCTAGCAATGGCTGGAGCTCAGCACGCGTTTTCTACTTTGCAAACCCCAGCGCATGGGTGTAGGATTAACGTTGGGAGCATAGGATAGGCACCAGGCCACGTGGCCGCTTGTTCTGACTCCGAGGATAAACGATAATCATATTTCTTAATTATTTTTTTGGGCGACGGTGGCGATTTTTGGCTGTTTTACCCACTGACGTAAAGCCGCGTGTATATCACACCTTATTCATTTCACTCGTAAATTACTGCCACCCATTCGTGAAGGAGCCGACGCAGCTGTTGTCATAGCAACCCTAGCCCTCGGTCAGACGGAACGCAAGTGTGTGAATCGCCCTTCTCATTATCGTAGTGGTTGGACAAGAGCCACTACCCAAGTGTCCGCCGAGGCACTGATTGTTGCGAGCCGAAGTCGAGTGCTCACGCAGCTCTCGTGTCCAATCCATGAGCCGCGCTCGACTGTCGTCAGGAGGGTTGTTTCGATCCGAAACTTACGTCATCAAGCTTTGCCAAGGCAAAACTGGAAGAAATAGTTCCCTTTCATCCTCGCGATTTCACCGCTACAAAAAAGCTTCTGAATCATTGGCGGTCGCCGGTCTGTGCGAGTATAGGGTGTATTCACTGGCGGCCATATCTGTGTGCGCTAATGCTGAGCACGTGCTGATGGCGACCATCCACAGTTATTTTGCAACGTGCACCCCCACCATCAAGATTGCCAGTCTTGGCAGCCTATTAATCCGAGCTCGTTCTGAGCATGCGCTCTAAACAGTGACCTCAAATATGGCGGTCAGTGAATACCCCCTATAGGGGGCTTTCACTGACGTCATTATGTCCACCATTTTGTTGTTATGAGCTGCCTGGCGCGTGTCGAAGGCGAGCGTTCAAAGAATTTATCTGACACCGTCGAATACGTAGTGCACTGAGGCCTATAGGTTTCATCACGTTGACATCTAACAACAGAATGGCGGATTGGCGTCACGTGAAAACACCCTATACTTGGGTCAGACCAGTCCACCTCTGCAAAGTCATAAGCATTCAAACTCAATATCTATTCATGACCCCTTTAATGCTGGTTCACACAGCACAATTTTCTTACGTTTTTGTTATGTAACCTATAAGCCACCGAAACATACGTATCTCGAATGCCGCGTACCGGGCTATCTCGTTGAACTGACAGCCACGCTTAATATAAAGCACAGATGTCCCGGTGAGTTGTACGCAAGCTTTGGCAGCGTAGTTTAACGTAAGAAAGCTGGACTGTGTGAACCAGCCTTTAAGATGAAACGGAGTAAAGAGGTGGGCTCAGTGAGCGTTATGCAGGAGAGTAGACGAGTGGGCGTTTTCATGGAGTGATGCTCGACGCAAGGAGGTTTCCTGGATGCATAACTGGCGCTCATGCTTAGATATGTTAATTATACGTTATTTATTTTTCTGAACCTGCTTAGCAATCTAGAATCCTAAAGTATACCCTTCTTTTTCGTGATACAAACAGAAAATTCTAGGAGTGTGCGGATGCTGCTTCGAATTGAAGAGCGAGCGTTTTCCTATATAGCTTCAACCTTGCAAAGATAAATTGTATGTCGTAGGTTTGACAAGCCCCGTGAGGGCTATAAATGGCGCTTGATATTTGATTGCAACCACCACTTGCACACCCATAGAGAGCTATTTTTTGGGTCGAGCTCGATATTTAAAGAGCGTAAACCACAAAATATAGTTGGAATAGGTAGTAGTACTTACCGAGTGCATGGTCGGTGCAGCGTCGTGGCGCTTGACCGTCTTCATGATCGCAACAAGCTCAGCAACCTTTTTGACATATCTCGTGCCTCGGTTTGCAGGCCCTATTTGATAAGGGGTTTATTGTGAGGCTAGCGATTACGTTGTTTACTTCCAGACAACGAATGGCCCTTCCACAGGAGGAGGATTGCGGATGCAACTTTGATCTCGGTGACACCCTCCCAGCGTTGGCGGTAACGCGTTACCAGTAAGGGCGTTACCCATAACGTGTTACCTTTTCCTGTAAGGTTGTAACGTACACGTTACATTTTCAACATTGTAGCGTGTAACGTACTTACGTTACGTACTTCGAGTAACGTTTAACGTAGTTTCGTTACTCGTTACATATTCTTCCGAAGAGTAAAAAAAACTTTGACATAAATTTGACTCGTGTTTCTAGGCTCCAAGCCATATAAATATTCGCGTTTCTTACTTTTTTTTCTTTGCTTTTCTCGTAAGTAGTTTGGTGGAACCGTAAAAAAAAAGTAATTATGTTCAGTTCTTAAATGTACATATTGTTTCTTGAAATATGGCACTTATGCATACCTATAACGAGTAGAAATTCCCTTGCTGCTACCCGTCTCGGGAAATGACACAGCACACCGGTTCAACAACACGTAGTCATTCATTTACCGTTATCGCCCGCGACGCGATCCCAAGAGCCCTCGCGCATACGCTGCGAAGGCCCTATATCGGCGGCGGAGCGCCACTCGCGTGGCCATTTGCTCTTGGCCCCCTAGTGGAGCAGATGGCCGCTGACGATTTGGCAGAGGGGCAACCTGGGCCAACGCTTTGAATCCCCAGGTTGCCCTCATATAAACCCCCTTTCAAAACAAAACAGGGGAACTCTTAGGAGGTCTTGGGGGCCCTGCGTCTGGGTCAGCAAGGGTCTTCGCAGATGGACGAGCACGGGTCCGACGTCAGTACTTCCTGAGAGTACCGATGCGACTGTGGTGGGCCTGATGATGCCACTACGTGTCCGCTACGTCGCCGCCGCTACGTGTATGGCACGAAGAACAAGAAATTAAAACGACATGAGTATATTTCTAAGTTTGAAATTAATGGAGCATGGTTAAGAATTCTAGGTCGCCAAAAAGCACGAGCATTCATTCAACATTCTCCACAACCGAAAGTTAGGAAACGCGTGACGGTGGCGCCTTTTCGCAACCTGGTGTTTGCACGTCCCGTCCTACTAATGGAAGAGAAAAATAATATTAGTGTTTTAGTGATGCGTATTGAAGCAAACACAAGCCCAGTGCGTTTGCGTTGCATGCTCGACGCTGCGTATTCGCGTCGTCGCCATTTGCCCATCCAAGACCACAGTTTGGGCTCCGCGCACTGCTAGTGCGGAACACGCAACGCTAACGAAACGCACAGTGGTCGTGCTTTTGCTCGTATACGCCATACTAAAACTCACAAATAAAACTTCACTCGTCTCTCGACTTTTGCCTCCAGTCAGATAACCCGTGGTAGGGAATTTCCGCTTTCCCCGAGCCCAGCAACTGCGTCAAACACGACAATCGTCGAGCCGGCGAGAGTGGAGAGTGTGTGCTCAAGAGTGAAAGGTCAAGAGTACGTGTATTTACATGTATAGCATCTGATTGTGAACACAGAGCGAGTTCTCCTTTTCCACTTTTTTCTTCTGTCAACAGTTCTCCCTCCCCCTCCCCTCCAAGAAGAGACTTACTAAGCCTCTGGCTGTGAAATACGCCTTTTGCTTCCTCTTCTCAGTGCTCTCATTCACTCACACTAACCGAGTAAAGAGCAGTGGTATTGAAGTAAAACGCGAAAAAAGCGCCGAAGTCGTGCTCGCACTAACAATGTCGCGTAGAGTACCTTCGTCACGCTCCATTATACATAAAAAAATGCCTCCGAGATTTCTCTCTCGTCCTATTGTTCCGAGTCAAGATAATGGTGGTGGTAAACTTCGGGATCACATCTGTTACAATGCATGGCTAGATTACCCGTGGATGACAATTGTAATGATAGAGCAAGTTCCCCGAGTCAATGATTTGCCCAGTGCCCCGATTGGCCATGTATACCCTTCCACAAGACAAAGGAATATGATGCACCACCCCTTCGCAGAAGTCTACATATATTGTTACATGAATCTTCCGTCCCATATACTCCTACCCGCATGTTACCACGTTGGACCCTTTCACGTAATCGACCATATGTTTAAGGAGAAAAGAAGAGCACAGGAATATATCGTGTCTCTGCAACTTCCTTTACATTGTGGCTCGCCCTATGAAAATCACTACCGGTCTAACCTTGATCTTCTCTTTCGTTGTATATTGTGTGCCCACTGGACGCGCCCTGTGCTAAACAGGGGTCATGTATCGCGCTTCCCACTATCATGCGGCAAGTGCCACATCGGCCGAACGGGGCGCTGCGTGCATCAAGGACAGGACAAGGGAGCACGCAACGTCACTGAGGGGCACAGTGGCGGGACATCTGGCAGCACATTACCGGGCGTGTAATTGCAGTGCAAACTTAAAGCACATCAACATTTAGGGAAACAAAAATCGGTTTGCACGTGAAATGATGGAGGCAATACCAATTCCATACAAGACGCCGCCAAGGTATGTGTCAGCACCCCACCATTCGTCCTCCAAAGAAGTCAATTTGCGGTGTGTCACACCTAGGTGATGGAGAGGATGAGAGGGTGGAGTCACATGATCAGTAACCATGTTGCTTTATGTGTTTTATCTGTAAATATAATGATGACAATCCTTAAAAAAACGTAAGTGCTATCAGTTGTGCCACTTCTTTAACTTCGTGTTAATTTCGTCAAAATTTCAGCTGCTCACATTCACAAACAACGTAACATCCTGATGTATCGTGACCACGTTACGTCACCTGACTCATAACGTCACTTTGTGACGTCAAGTGACTACATTGAGTTTATTTCGAGTGGGGGAAAAAGCCTATAACAGCTATCCCTGTAAAACCCTTGCATTTATTTGCATTATAATTATAACAGCTACTATTCCTGTAAAACCCAAACATTGTCCGCTAGCGATCACCTCTTCGCTCGAACCCTGCGCCGTGCCAGGTAAGGGACAGCTCATTGCCGAACTCGTAACGACACGATTCCTGGCTTGCACCACTTTAACGCCTGCCTTTATGTGATTGAAAGAAGTGCTTTGTGGGCTTGTTGTGTCCAATACCGCGAACACAAGCGGAAAAGTATTGCTGGCAACTTGCAACTGCACTTCTTTGTCTACACAAGGAGATGGAAGTGACCACGGGCTCTAAGCTAGTGAGACGGCGAGAAAGTCGGCGAGAATACTGACCGCCGCGATTGGCCAGCCACAAGTTCAAGCGCGGTGCTGGCCAATCGAGGCGGTCAGAAATCTTGTCAACATTTTCGCCAAGTGTCCAGCTTAGGACCCTAGTACGAATATGAACGAAGGCAGTTTTGAGAGACGTGTGACTCGACGAAGAGCGACTTGGAGCATAAATCTTCCAGTGTTGGCTTCGTCAGTGAACAAGAGCGCTTTGCACGCCGGAGCATTACACTGGCTCCGTGTGCTTCAAGCATGTCCAGCGGCGCTGGCCGGCGGGCCGAATGAAATAAATCGCACGTTTATTCTTACGCTTCGCTTTCCGGCGGCCTTTGATTCGTGGTCGTCCAGTCGCAATTGCTCGGCAGTGAATGAAAACAACATGCGTCACAATTGTACGATTCTGAATTCGCTTGCTCTCGCTTGAATCAGGCTTGAGATGTATTTTACAGCTTGAGGTTCGATCCGATATAAAACAACAAAAAATTATTTTCTGAAAAAAAAAAAGAAAAAGACAATTGAACACAGCAGTCGCTGAACGCTGCCGCCCTGCTTTGACCGGTTGACAAGAGAAGAATGCTCTTTGGCACGTTTACGTTTTCGCTTGTCAAGGTGCCAAATTCAAGCTCGCAAGGCTACTTTTTTTTTCAAACGTACTTTTGCAGTCAGTTTGTAAACACCCTGAATTGTTTATATGCATCACCTCACTATGGTATTGACGTTGTACGCGATTAGGGTCTAATTGCTTACGCGTCTACAGCGACATTTCGATATAAAGTTTCGTCAATGCTCTGAAAATTGTACATGCAAACTGGGGACATTACTAGAACATAATATTGCAGAAACTCATAAGGCTCGTCCATGCAAAGACGGCTCTTACGAAGCGGAGCAGCCTGCGAGGCGATATGAGCTCAAATTTCGATACACCGTTTTGCCGTAACTTGGTAAACAGCGAAAGCTACGGCCCCAACAAGTCACTCAGAAGTTCTGAGCGGGGCACGTGACAGCGTATCATCGAAGTGCACTCCTTCTGCAAGAAACAGTCACGTGCATTGTTCTTTCACCCTGATTGGCACGAGGGCGCCGGAGCACCCGTTCTTTGCCACTCTGTAATGCTATCATACATCTCATTCTTCCAAAAAAACTCTGCTACTTCCGTCTTTTTTTTTTTAAGGAGCGTGTTGGTGACGTTTAATTTACACTCGCAAGGAATAAACAAATAGGAGTGTGCACAGAACACGACATCTTCCAATGTAACGAAACAGAACCGCCTCTTTGAGGGACGGTTCTGTTTTCATTCTGGTTCAATGCTAGTTGAAATATGTTGTTTCATGGGCTCCGTCTCATTTGTTTAGTCTTTCGTGTGTAAATTACTTCTCCTCAATGCTCCGAAAACACTGCAATACCGCAACACCGCGATACATACATACACATGGTCAACACCGTGATACATCCACACACATGACTGATTCGAAGTGAACATTATATACATTATGAACTCGTCAGCTCGATGGTGTTCTTTTTGCACATTCAACCACGCGGTATCTCCGGCTCTAAACGTTAATCATACGTTATATGTCAGAACGTGGCAACATTATCACACTTTTTAAATGATAAAATTAACCAGCGCAGTATGTCGTCTAACCTGGGGTCTTCAACGGGCATCCGGCAGTAGTAGAGAGTTTTAGTGGGACGTTCCGACCCCTTGATAACGACACCCGATAATGATACGATGCGTTCGTATAGGCGGCGGCGGAGTATCAGGAATCGTAATCGGAGTCATCGGAACGATCTACTAAAACATACACGACCGCACTACGGAACGATGCTGACTTTGCCGTGACACTCGGTTCGTATAGCGGACGGAAGTCAGGCATGTAGACTATATTGGGATGTGGGTCGAGAGGTCCTGGGTTTGATTCCTAATGGGGGGTTGAGCACATATTGGTCCAGTGCTCAAGAAGTGCTTTTTACACTTTTTTTTCTTGTGTTGCCATACAAAAAACACGATTGTGCAGACATGTTTTGCCATGGGGTATACCAACACCACCTAGAATAATCGAAGCCTCTGAACAGCCTCCTATACCTTCATGTGACGTCATCACAGCCGGGTGGCTCCAACTGAGCAACTGGACCCGAGCTCGACGCCGAGCGTTCTTCAACGCATTGACTGGGCACGACTACCAGCCGAACGAGGACGCAGCGATCCTGTCCAATCTGTGTCCGCGCTCGATCTCAATTTAAAGACGTCAAAATGCTAGGTCACGGGCTTTGGCTATTTTAGGGTACGTGGTGATTTCATGAACAGGCAAATAGATATTTGCGAGTATAGGCGTAATGTTGTAAGCATTCCGTGCTTCAAAACAAAAGGGGCAGAAGTCGCTAGTACGTTGACCTCCTCGTGAAACGTTTGTTGTTTTTCAAGAACCCTGCTGCGACCCAGCGTAATACGCGCCGTCAAACTGCGGTTATAGTGACCCCACACTAAGAACGACGGAATTTATCTAGGACGCTTGGCGTAGAAGCAGATAACGCAAATGCTACCATCTTCCGCGCGACTGCTATCCTCGAGTACGCGCCAAATTGCCGCCGCGCAAAGCAGCGGTCTGATATCTGCTTATCGGAAAGTTCAACGCACGAAAGCGCATCTTCAAAAGGAAGGCTTGGCAAACACATCGTCCGCGTCATCTTTGAGAACGATAGCTGTTATCAGATCTCTTCCCCCGCTTGAAAAAGATGTAGGGTGTTGCAGGACATAAGCCATCAATATTCTCAAATCAGACACGTATCCACGGAGGGGGGGGGGGGTGCTATATGGCCGGTCTCTCCCCCCCCCCCCGTAGATTTATCGCGGTGCTGAAGTAACAATAAAATCGTTCATACTCCATTTCATTTTACGTTCAGCGCAGCGGATGCCGATACATCAAGGCCAATCGGAAGCCGTGTGAGTGTCACGTGAGCTTAGAGAGGGCACAGCGACGCGCGGAAAGCGTATCACGGGTCACGTCCTGTTGTAATTATTGACTAAAGATGGCACGTAGCATCAGCTACTTCCGGACGTAAGGTGGAGAGCGGAGTATAGGCAACACCACCTAGACGAAGGCCTCCGCATGGTCTTCTCTCCCCTCTATGAAACGTCATCAGAGTCGGATCGCTAACTCGGCTGGTGGATTCGAGCGCGACCTTCGACGCGCTGATTGAACGCGAGCTGGCGAACACTGACGCAGCACTCGTGGCCAATCACAGGCCTCGATCGATCTGACTGTGATGACGCGTGCGGAGGCCTTCTGCCTGAGTGGTGTTGTATGGGCGGGTTCTCCGCGCCGCTTGAAGGCTGGTGACGTACTCCACGTCGCAGGCTGCCGTCGCCGCGGCAGCCACCGGCGTGGGAGTACGTCACCACAGCAGCACCATGTATAAAAGGAGAAACCCGCCCTACCTATACCACCTGATGAAGCTCCGCGCGCGTCGTCACAGTCAGATCGATCGAGGCCTGTGATTGGCCACGAGTGCTGCGTCAGTGTTCGGGCTCGTGTCGCGTCGAAGGTCGCGCTCGGACTAATAGCCGAGTTAGCGCGATCCGACTCTGACGTTTCGCAGGAGAAGAAGACCATGCGGAGGCCTTCTGTCTAGGTGGTGTCCCTTACTCCCGTTTCACCTTACGTCCGGAAGCAGCTGATGCCTGCAGGCCTCTTAGTCAATTCGTCGGTGGACGTGACCCGTGCGTCGCTGTCCCGCTCTTCATCGCGTGACGCTGCCTCACACGGCTTCCGGTTTGTGGCTTCGTATCCGCTGCGCTTAAACGTAAATGAAATGGAGTAGCAACTGATTTTGTGTTGCTTCAGCACCGCGGTCTCTACGGGGGGGGGGGGGGGGGCGGCATATAGCGCCCCCCCCTCCCGTGGATACGTGTCTGTTGACGAGCGGCATAATTTTTTCGGCGCCCTGCATCTTTTGGCGGGAGAAGAATTTGTCAGCAACTATCGTTATAAGGAGTGGCGCGGACAATCGTTGCCAGAATAACAGTGGCTTCAGCTTCTGATCGTAGATATCGAACCGCTGCGCGTACAATTTGGCATTATCGAAGGATAACGATCGCGTCATTGCGGGTATGGTAGCGCCAGAGCGTCCTGGGTGTGCGTCGTTGGTCACTATAACCCACCCGTAATTACGCTGGGTCTGGCGCAGGTTCTTGAAAGGCAACAATCGTTGCAGGAAGTCCCTGCTAACTGCGCCTTTGTTTGGCGCGGAATACTACTGGCTTGTGCGTATATGCGCAAATCTATTCGCCTGTTCTCGTGCATTACCTGAATGGCAAATTTGTGCTCTTTGACGTCTGGGTGGACCGAGCGTGGACGCAGATTGGACGCGATCGCTGCGTCCTGTTCGGCTGTGGTCGTAATGCGTTGAAGAACGCTCGGCGTCAGCTCGGAGTCCAGGCCGTTGGAATTTTATGTTAATATGGTGAGCTGTTAAGGCTCGTCATTCTAGTGATATTCTCCCCATGGCGACATCTCTGCACAATCATCTGCTTATAGAAAAGGTAAGCGCTGGGCACTGGACATATGTTCAGCCCCGTGGAATCAGGCCAGGACCTCTCGACCCGATACAATATGAGATTTGCATTGCTATTTCCGTGCATACGAACCGAGTGTCGCGGCAAGTCAGCATCATACTAAATGATGCGGTCGTGTATGTTTTTTTAGTAGATCGTTCCGATGACTCCCGTGCATTCCTGATATAGCATATGCTGTACGAGACTGAAATTGATGAGGAGCGTGTAATAGGCCTTAGCTAAAACAAGAGGAGACAGAAGATAACAGAGCGAAGGCGTCATCGTAAGCGGAGTCGAACGCTGGGGCAGACTGACGCGGCTCTGCGCGGAGCCAATTATGCTGAAGCAGTAGACTCTGGAATAATTGGCCCAGAAGGTTCGGCGTGCAAATACGTCAAGCCACGCAGTTCTCGATTTTACCAGAACTTTACGTGGAATGTCAGCAAAAGACGTCGGAATCGAACCTAACTCGCGTAATGCGGCAGGCGCTACTGTACTGAATACGCGAAAAAAAAGCGCTGCCTCCATAAACAGGTGCAGCGCCTGAAACTTGCATCAGCCTGTCGTGCTCGAAGAGTCAGGCAATCCCGCTAAACTCTGCTGCGTTGAAGACCCCGGAACAGACATATATGTGGTGTATCATTGAAAAAGTGTGATTAATCTTATACGATTCCTGATATAATTAACGTTTAGAGCCGGAGATACCGCGTGGTTGAATGCTTGCCATCGAGCTGACGCAATGTATAATGTTGCTACCGAATCAGTCATGTGTGTGGTCGCGTGTTGACCGTATTATATGTATGTATCGCGGTATGTGCAGCCACGAGTGTTTCAGACATTGAGAAGAGTAATTTACGCACGGGCCTAAACAAAATGAGACGGAACCCATGAAACAACATGTCAACTGGCATTAGACAGAATGAAACAGAACCGTCCTCAAGAAGACGGTTCTATTTCGTATAATTGGAGATAATCGTGTTCTGTGCGCACTCCTATTTGTTTATTCGCGCGACAAATAAACGTCACCAACACGCTCCTTAAAAAGGGACGGAAGTAGCAGAGTTTGAAGGGTAGATGAAAGTATGATAGCGGCAAAGAACGGGTAGCGCCTAAATCAGGAATGAGGAAACAATGCGCAATGACTGGCTGAAGAGATGCACTTCGATGATACGCTTGTCATGCCCATAAATTTCTGAGTATTGGGAACCTTTCGCTCTTTACTGGTGCAAAACAATGTATCGAAATCTGAACTCTATCGCCTCGCGGCCGCTCCGCGCAGAATATTTGGGTTTCTGCAATTAATTATGTTCTAGTGTGTCCCCACATGCCGCGATTTTCAGAGCTTTGACAAACGATTTAAATATCGAAATGTCGCTGTTATTTTGCGTAAGCAATGGTCCTAATCGCGTACCTTGTCAATGATGATGCATATAAACAATTCAGGAATGATTTACTATTTGTTTCTGCAAAAGCTGAAAAAAAGTAGCCTTGCGAAGCGAATTAAAGCGAAACATAACGTGCCAAAACGTCTTCAACCGGTAAAGAACGCTCAGCGACTGCTGTATTCAATTAATCTTTTTTTTCTTTCAGAAATAATTTTTGTTGTTTTTAGGATCGAACCTCAAATTATAAAATACATCTCAAGCCTGATTCAAACGGAGTAAACGAATCATGACGCATGATATTTTCGTCTGCGCGAGCAATGCGACTGGACGATACAGCCGTCAGAAAGCGAAATATGGAAATCGACGTGCGATTTATTTCATTCGGCCCATCTGGATTTGTAAATGCACGCAGACCCGGAGGCCCGGCGTGCAAACGCTCTTGTTGACGAAACTGGCACTGGATTTATGCTCCAGATCGCTCTTCAGAAATCGAGTCGAAAATCTCTCAAAACTGCCTTCGTTCATATTCGTACTGGGATCTAAACGGACATAGCGAAAATGTTGACAAGACCTCTGACCGCCTCGGTGTAGCGCAGAAATGAACAGTAACCTGGCCAATCGCGGCGGTCAATGGTCTCGCCGTCTCACTGAAAGCAGAGCCCGTGGTCACTTCCATCTCGCTGTGTGAAGATAAGAGTGCAGTTGCGGATTGCCAAACAATACTTTCCGTATTCGCGGTATTAGACGCAACAAGCCACAAAGCACTCTTTATAATCACATAAAGGCAGGCGTTAAAAGCAAGCCGGAGTCGATGTCGTTACAGTTCGGCGCAATAATGGCGCATTTTGCCCTTCAGCGAGAAGATGATCGCTAGCCGGACAATGTTTAGGTTTTACAGGAATAGCTGTTATAATTATAATGCAAATAAATGCAGAGTTTTGAGGATATATTATACACTCGAAAATAAACTCAATATCTGACGTACAAAGTGACGTTATGAGTCAGATAACGTGGTCACGATTCATCAGAATGTTACGTTGTTTGTGAGATATTGAGCAGCGAAATTTTGACGAAATTAACACGAGACTGCTATTAAGCTGCGATTTTTTAGGGTTAGTCATCATTATAAATATTTACAGATAAAACACTTAAAGCAACATGGTACTGATCATGTGACTCCACCCTCTCATCCTCTCCATCACCCGTGTGACGCACCGCAAATTGGCTTCTTTGGAGGACAGATGGTGGGATGCTGACACGCTTGGCGTCTTATACAAGGAAATTTATTGCCTCCATCATTTCACGTACCAAAACCATTTTTATTTCCTAAATGTGATGTGATATAGTTGCGCCAACAGATACACGCCCGGTAATAATGCTGCCAGATAATTCCGCCGCAATGCCCGCAGTGCGTCCCTTGTCCTGTCCATGATGCACGCAGCGCTACGTTGCCACGTAATAGTGAATACTACATGACTGTTTAGCACGGGCGCATCAATGTATCTCGCCGGGTATAGGGCGAGCCTGTACGATATCTTCTGTGCTCTTATACCAGCAAACATATGGTCGGTACGTGAAGGGTCAACGTAATGAGATAAGTATATGGTGGAAAATTCATGTAACAATATATGTAGACTTCTGCGAAGTGGTCATCTCTTGTATCTTGTGGAAGATGCATATTTAATCAGAACTAAACGTCGAGAACTGCTCTATCATTACAATTGTCATCCGCAATCTAATAATACATTATGGCAAATCATGATCAAGTTCTACCACCATTATCTTGACTGGGAACAGGACGGAAAATCTCGGAGGCATTTAATGCGAATAGCGTTCTTTAGTTCACGCACTCACTTCATATCTGTATCTATCTGGCTATCTAACCTCTTGCACCATGAGGTCCATAAATAAATAAAAAAGACCGGCGCCGCTGGAACGTTGACCCTTTGATCAACAGACGAATTTTGCTAATACAAGAATGTGACGGCAGTCATTCAACATAATGTACACCTTAGGACGCACTTTACAACACTGTACAGCTACACCGGTACTTGCCGTTCCGAATTCATTCCTCTCGTGAAGACTGGAAATATACAAGACTAACAGACGCCAGAAAATTTGGTCAGCCACCGACGAGTGTTTGTAGAAACATGGCGCATTAATAACTTTCATATGACACAAACACACGTGCTGGAACAAGGATAATTATACAGGAACTGAATGTGTCAACAAATTTAGAATCGCCTCAAGGGTGGGCTGGCGCTTATCTGATATTACACATTGCAGGCGCGCATGAAAAAAGTGGTACTATTCGCATTAACATGGATAATCATTCCCAAAATTGGGTTCTGATTTTTATGTATAATGGAGCGTGACGAAGATACTCTACGCGACGTGTAGATGCGAGCACGGCTTCAGCGCTTTTTCGCGTTTTTACTTCAATACCACTGCTCTTTACTCAGTTGAGATGTGAGTGAATGAGAGCGCTGAGAAGAGGAAACAAAAATGACTACACAGCCAGAGGCTTGGATAAATTTTTTTTTTTTGTTGTTAGAAAAAGTGGAAAACCACTCTGTGTTCTAATCAATGCCCCCTTATGTAAAATGCAGCTGCTCTTGTGCTTCTCTTGAGCACACTTCTCACCCGGCTCGACGATTGTCATTGTTTATTTTGGTTAGGCTCAACGAGAAAGCGGAGAATTTTTGCATGAGCTGCTGGAAGACAAAAGTCGAGACGAGTGAAGTTTTATTTGTGAGTTTTAGTATGGCGTATACCTTTAAGCGCGACCGCAATTGCGTTTCGTTAGCGTTGCACTAGCGCGGAACAAACAATGATATGGATAGGCCAGTAATGCATAT